>JAKSZT010053887.1:103298720-103333381 GCA_026826555.1 Tolypeutes matacus | reverse complement strand
TATATATATATATATATATATATATATATATATATATATATATATATGTCATATATTTTTAAATGACAAAATAAAATTACAGACCAATTTCTTTAACGAATATAGGTACAAAAATCTGCAACAAAGTACTTGCTACCTGAACCCAAAAGCTTATTAAGAGAACAACACACCATGATCAAGTGGGTTTTATCCCTGGCATCTAAGGTTGTTTTAACATAAGAAAAACAATTAGTGTAATATGCCACATTAATAAATTGAAAAAGAAAAATCACACAATCATCCCAATTGCTGTAGAAAAGGCATTTGACAAAATACAACCTACTTTCATGATAAAAAACCATCTGAAACATAGGATTAGAAGGAAACTTTGTCAACATGATAAAGTGTGTATATGAAAACTCACAACTAATATTTAACTCAATGATGAAGGACTGAAAGTTTTCCTGTTGAGATTGGGAAAAAGACAAGGATGCCCACTGTCACAACTGTTATTCAATATTGTACTAGATGTTCCAACTAGAATAATTAGGCAAGAAAAAGAAATAAAAGGCACCCAAATAGGAAAGGAATAAGTAAAACTTTCACTATTCACTGATGATATGATCCTATACTTCTAAGTTACAAAAAAAAAAAAAAAAAAAAACCTCCACAACAAAGCCAATAGAACTGATAGACAACTTCAGAAAAGTGGCGGTATACAAGATTAATACAGAAAATTCAGTAGCATTTCTTTACACTACTGAGAAACAGGAAGAGGGAGTCAGAAAAAAAAATGCATTTACAATAGCAACTAAAAGAATAAAATATTTAGGAATAAATTAGCAAAGGACATAAAGGCCCTGTATTCAGAAAACTACCAAAAATTGCTAAAAGAAACCAAAAAAGACCTAAATACATGGAAGGACATGTATCTTGAGATAGACTTTTGAAATATAAAATACAAAATTCTTATGTACTCAGGCCTAAGGACTAAATACATTATTTAAGGACTAAATATCATTAAGATGTCAATTCTAGGGAGCAGATATACCTCAGTGGATGAGTACCTACCTCCCATGTTTGAGGTCCCAGGTTCAATCCCTGCTACATCAATAAAAATATAAGATTAAAAAATGATTTTAAAAAGTCAGTTCTACCCACTGATTTACAGATTCAACACATTGCAATAAAACTTCCAACAGTCTTTTTGCAAAAATGGAAAAGCCAATTACCAAATTTATTTGTAAGGTTAATGGGCCTTGAAGAGCCAAAAATATCTTTAAATTGAAGAATGAAGTTGGAGGACTCTCACTTCCTAACTTTAAAACATATTACTTTGTGACAGTATTAAAAACAGCATGGCACTGGCACAAAGATGGACACATTGGCCAATGGAATCAAACTGAGAATTCAGAAATAGACCCTCACATCTAGTCAAGTGATTTTTGACAAGTGTTTCAAACCTACCTAGCTAGGTCAGAGTAGTATATTCAACAAATGGTGCTGGGAGAACTGGATATCCATAAATAAAAGAAAGAAAGAGGACCCTTATCTTATGCCTTATATAAAAATTAATTCAAAATGGATCAAATTAATAATAGGGTGGTTTGTGGGAAAAATACACCAAATATAACCTATGAACTATAGATAGCAGTAATATTATGATGATGTTTTTTCATCTCTTGTAGCAAATGTGTCACAACAATGTATGGTTTGATGGTGGGGTGGTGTATGGAAGTCCTGTATGGTATGCATGATATCTACAACTCATCCAGTCTTGTCAGCTAATTTTGGCTGTTTATATCATGGTGTTGAAGAAAAAGGCAAGGATGCAATTCATTGGAGCACTTCCTGAAATAAGAAAAACTAGAGGGAGAGAAAGCTCAGGGTGAGATACTACTAAGGATGTTACATCTAAACAGAGTACTCCTCCTTCCTGCTCATATGATCTGATTCCATCCAAAAGGATAATGAACTTGCAAAGATGAAGAGAACAGGGAATAAATGAGCTAGGGTTCATGCTGAAGAGCAAAGAATGATTGTATCATAAAGTAAAGTTGCATCCCAAGACCCTGGCCTGAGTACATAAGAATTTTGTATTTTATATTTCAAAAGTCTATCTCAAGAGATTTCAAAGTGAGTCAGGAGGTCATTCCAGAGGTTACACTTATGCATGTTTCAGGAGGATCTCTGAGTGCCACGGTAAACAGTGCCTCCAATAGGAGTGCTCCTGAGGGCTCTAAAGACATCTAGAGCTATAGGCAGGGAAACAACCCCAGGAAGTCAGCACTCCATTGGTGGGCCTTACCTTGGAATATATGATAATTTATCAGAGTTAGACTCATTTATAATTTTCCTATACATGATTTTTCGTCCCCTGTTATTTGAACCTATAATTAGCACTATACCTGTTAAATATATGTCACAGAGACTTAAATATTCAGGTTGTTCATGTGCTGGTTGAGCCCTGAATCTCAGCAGAGTTGCAGCCAACACCTATTCTCCAGTTCACTGGACTCATCCAGGATGACTAACTAAAGGATGATGATGGACAATGCCCATCCCCAAAAAACAGAGAGTATCTATGACTTTAAGCAAGACACTTCCATCCATCTGCCCATAAGATCTAAGCCCCATCTGAATCAGAAGCAGAGTGAGCAGAGCAACACCATCCCAAAATCCTCAAAATTGAGGAATGAACACACATAAGAGGGGAATGCAATTATGGACCAAAGTAGACTTAGTATTATTCTAGTAGTGGAAGAAGTTGTATCTTTGATACAAAGACAGTGATCAACAGGGATTCTGATGGGAGGGAGAAGGAAGAATAGGTGTTAACATGGGGCATTTTTTGGACAATGGAATTGTTCTGCATGATGTAATGAGAGATACAGGCCATTATACATTTTGTCAAACCCTATAAAATTGTGTGATGTGAGGTGTAAACTATAACGTAAACTATAAACCATGGTTAGTAGCAATGCTTCAATATTTGTTCATCAATTGTAACAAATATACCACACTAATGAAAGATATTGTTAATGGAGGAAAGTGTGGGTAAGGGAAGGAGTGGACTGTAGGTGAATCGCTTGTTTTTTGTTGTAACATTTATGTAATCTAAAGCCTCTTTAAAAAGAGAGAAAAAAGTCTATCTCAGGGCAATTTTGGATCTTATTCAGGGCACAGTTTTCAGATTTTATGGTCTATAAACATAAATGGCAGTTACCTTTCAGTAAGCTTGGTATTTAAACCACGAATCCATATGGTGTCTTCCGAGGGATAGAGATTACCATACTTAACTTAGAGGTCATGAGATGGATGGGCTGTTTTTTAAATTGGATTTATGCTCATAATGTGGTGAGTGTAAACAATAAATCTTTGGTTCTTTACCTCTAGTCTTGGATGCAAACTCATTCTTGAGAGCAGGTCCAAGAATATGACTCTGAAAGACGACAGCTGTCCTTACAGGGGCAGAGCTGGCAACTACAACTATTTACCTAATGGTCACCAGTTCCCAGTAAGCACACCAGCTGGAAAACAGACATGTGTCTTATCTTTATATTTCTATTCTTACAGTAGCTATGGTAAAGATTGTAAGGTACCTGGAGAAGTCTAAGAATTAAGACTTCTCTTAATTCTTAAGAGAATTAAGAATAAATTGATTAATAGAAATCTCACAAAGTATGGGAACTTTTCTTTTTATGCAAGACCTCTAAACAGCTTTTAAACTTGATCAAATAAATTGCATAAAGACATATGTACAATCTAAAAAATAATTAAAAATTAATATGTATTTCCCAATTTTAATGTTCAGTGTATATTACATGAGCAATAAAAAGAGTTATTTAAAAATTATCATTACTTGAGTCCACACTGCATGACACTTTGAATGTTCACCCAGTGGCCCAGCATCTTAACAAGTGATACACATTCTACTGATTTACATTCAACACTACCAATAAAATTGTACTTGGGAAATTTGTAATTCCCTATAGTATGTTAGGGTCAGAGCTTGCAAGGTAACAAACATCCAATTTGATTTGGATAGTTCCATTTTTAGCTCTGAAAATCTCATGTTTTGTGCTATCAGTTCCAGTTGCCCCTGGACAAGCTATCTGTAGTGATTCTTGATCAATGTACTCATTCCACCAGATTCTGTATCAGCTCACAGTTGATTCTTCTCCACAGTAATTGCCTTGAGGAGGTAAAAGGGAGCCATGCTAGAGATCGGGATGGCTTTTGGTGGCCAGTAGGTATTTTGGATAAAGTGGGCACAAAATTACACCCACTCCCTAGGGACAGCATACATCTAGTAACCAGGTGATGCAAAGGTAGAAAGCACATCCCTGTTTCTCAATTCAGGTCATCTTTGAAGGTTCCAGAGCTCCCTGTATTAGTGTTCTCCAGAGAAAAAGAACCAAGAGGAGAAAACTCTGATGAAGGTGAATCCCCCAGGAGAATCTGGTGGACTGAAGTAGACATATAAATTCTTCTCCCTGGATGTTGAAATCATCACTTCTCCTTTTAAGGTCTTCAACTGATTGGATGAGATTTTTCTCATTTCTGAAGGCATTCTGTTTTGTTGATTGTAGATGAAATCAGCTACAGATGCAATAAACTGACTAATGGTTTAAATAACCTTCCAGAACCAATCAAACCAGTGCTTTCTTGACCAAATAAATGGACACCATAACCTAGTCAAGTTGATACATGAAACTTAATCATCACACTTCTTGTGAGATCAACTGAGTCCACTCTCACAAGTGACCTGCAATTGAACTTTTTCCCCAATCTGGTTTCCTCACTGACCCTTCCTGAAAGTCCTCCCCAATTAACCCCCTATAGCCATACCTCAGAGTATGAGAGTCCCAAGGAATCTGACCTACAAAGTTTGTAAAGAAGTGGGATCATTTTATGAAAAAGACTAAAATGTGATCTTGGAGTTGCATTCCTTAATCCACGAATCCTAAATTAGTATCCCTAGTTGCTTCTACTCTTTTTATAGTATGGTTTAATGTTCTTCATAAACCTTATCACAATGTGAGATGTTTATTGGTGTGATCGATTAATCAAACAATTAGGGACTGTCAAAGACAAAAACTGCACCAGGTAATATTAAACAGCCAAGGATGACTTTTTTCCAGGGGCTGCTACAGCAGGGGAGAGAGAGTAGAACTCAACTTCACTGAAACAGACAGCAAGCTATTAAAAGTTTGGAGGAAAAAGCCCTTAAAGATAGTAAGGGGGGTTGATCACTGGGATGGATGAGGTATTTACTGAGGTTGGACTTAGGAAGGTTTGTTTCTACAGAAAGGGGTGAAGGATTTTCTGAGGTTGAGATTAGCACCACTTCATTTGGAAAGTTTTCCTTTGTAGTAATTAGGCCACTTGGTATCTATAAGGACTAGGAGTGAGAAGGAATATAAGGAACTACCCAGTTAGGAACCTCTCAGGCTCCTGGACAGCAGGAGTGAAAGGAAGAGAAAAGGGAGATGTAAGGGCAAATTTGATATTTAGAATAGCTAGGATTTGAAGTTGTCTTTTTACCTTCTCTCCCCTTCAGATGCAGTTGTTTTTCTCTGCAGTCATAAAGCTGCAAGATTGGTTTCAAGGTAGTCAGGAGAGGGGAGGGAGGAGGTAGTAGCATATAAGGACTAAGGCTTGATCTAGGAAAAGAAAAACAGACTTTGTCATCACCATTACTGATTTGCTAATCAATACATCCTTAATATTTCCCCTAATGCCTCATCTATAGTAGATACTCAGCCATTTGTGTCAACTGAGTGAATAAATGAAAGAAGTTAATAAATTATGAAACTTGAAGAAGCATACTTGTGTATATAATGGGAGTATTTTAAAACTATAATTGAGAATAATAAAGAAATGAGTTAGAAACCATTGTAACTTTGTCAGGAGGGATATTCTGGAAAATAAGATTGGTCTTCTTAATCTCTGATGCAAACAACTAAAATCAAAATTCAAATTGGAGACATTACTATTGATCTTACAAAAATAAAGAGGATTATATAGTAATATTATGAACAATTATATGCCAACAAATTAGATAATCTATGAGAAATGGACATTATTTCTAGAAACACACAAATACCTCAAAGTGACTCAAGAAAAATAGAAAATCTCAACAGATCTATAAGATGTAAATAGATCGACTCAATAGTCAAAAACCAATGCCCAAGACCAGATAGCTTCATTGATTAATTCTACTAAACATTCAAAGAAGAATTACCAACTCTTCTCAAATTCTTCCAAAAATGTGAAGAGGAGAAAGTAATCCCTAACTTATTCTGAGGCTAGCTTTACCTGTTACTAAAGTCAGATAAAGATAGAATAGGAAAAGAAAATTTAATACCAATTACCCTTATGGAAAAAAACTGCAGAACTCAACAAAATACTGGCAAACTAAATTTACCAGGATATTAATAGTATTATTCACCATGACCAAAGAGGATTTTTCCCAGAAATACAATGATGATTCAGCACAAGAAAATCAAGCAATATTAATTGCTGTCAATGCTGAAAGACTGAAAGTTTCCCCCTAATTTTGGGTCCAAGACAACAACGTTTGCTTTCACCAGAACTGTTCAACATTGTACAAGAAGTTCAAACAAGAGAAATTAGAAAAGAGAAAGAAATTTGAAAGGAAGAAGTAAAACTATCTCTAGTCACAGATGACATGATCCTATATATAGAAATTCCCAAAGAATTGACAGGAAAACAATTAGTGCTAATTAATGGCTTTCAAAAAAGTTCTGGGGGACATTAACACAAAATTTAGTAGTGGTTCATTGGCTTTTTTTGGCAAGTGCTTTTCTAAGAAACTAGCCATCATTTCTTTGAATTGACAATAGCATTTTTTTTTTTAATTATTGTTTCCTTTTTTATTTAGTCAAAACAAATTTTAAAATAATAATTATTAACATTTCCTTTTATACTATTATCATAAAGTGTGGCATCTTGTGGCATTATTATTAAAATTATAATAAAATAATAACATCAGGAAGTGCAAGAATGTATGTGAATTTAAGGGGGAAATGCTAAATCTTAGAAACAGCAACTGCTAAGGCTTGAATCTGGTTGGTGTTAATTATCAGTGCTGCCTCTTTTGACAGGAAAGGACTTACTTTGGCAGCACATAAAATAAAGTTAGACCTGAAAGAAAGCCCTGTCAAAAAGTTGAAATGGAAGTATAATTGATCATATTTTTAAATAACCTGGAAACATTTTAAATTAAATAGCTTTCACATAATCATTTATTTATTTATTTATTTATTTATTTATTTTTGAGATTTATTTATTTATTTATCCCCCCCTCATTGTTTTGCACTTGCTGTCTGCTCTCTGTGTGTGTTCTTTTTTTTTTTTTTTTTACAAGTAAAATTTTATTTTTCCCATTAATTTGTGGTTTCCATTGGATGATTAAAATTTATCTAAAACAGATGACTCTTGACCGCTGAATGGAAAAGTAAAGAATTGGCATCAGGTGCCCTGAATTGGCATCAGGTGCATTTTTTTAAAAATGGAAGAAATTGATGAGTAGGTTACAAAATACTGTCCCTTGAAGCCAGCCACACACACCTCAAAAGCTTCTCTTTTTAAACCTTATTTTAAGAACTTAGACTAGAGATGTCAACAGCCATGAACCCACCAGAGAAGAAGCCTGAGAAGATGGAAACTGCCCACAGACACCCAGAGGCCTTTTTTTGATTCACTGATGAGACACAGACAGAATCCTTCCTGGGTATGGTATTGCCCTGATTCAGATACAAGGTCTCAGGGCAGCCTGGCTCTTGCAGTGCTTTACTTTTGTAGATCCCCAATATCCCAACCTGAATTCCCTATTTTGGGTAAAGCAATTCTGGATATCTTCTTGCCATCTTCAACCAAGAGTCTGAATAATATCCTTTCCAGCATATTTTTCCTTTTTGACCATGGCTGAAATGTTTTACTTTCATAAAAAGCTAATAAACTTTTTAATGGCAATTAAATTTTAAATAAGAAATGAATTGTACACAAAGAAATGATCATTTCAGGCATTTGTCACCTCCTCCTTCTTACCACCAGGCCTTCAAAAGCTTGTATTCTCCACAGGTACGGGGGATCTGTGGTCAAGCCCTGGTGCCTGTCAAGAGCCCCACACTGCTTCACTTCATGGTTCTCTTATTTCTCTTCTAGTATAGGGATGAGTCACTCAAATTCTTGTGGTAAGTGGTGGTTTCTTAAACCTTACACCCAAAGCATGAACAACAAAATAAATAAGTGGGACCTACATACACTTTTGTGCATCAAAAGACTGTCAGGAAGGTGAAAAGGCAGCCTTCTCAAAGGGAGAAAATATTTTTCAAACCACATATCTGATAAGGGTTTGATATACATGGTATATAAAAAGATACTACAACTCAACAATAAAAGGACAAGAAACCCAATTAAAAACGGGCGAAAGACTTGACTAGATATATCTCTGAAAAGGAAATAGAAATGGCCAAAAAGCATATGAAAGAAATGTTCAACATCATTAGCTATTAGAGGAGTGCAGATCAAAACTACACTGAGATATCATCTCACACCTTATAAAATGGCTATTATTACAAAAGCAGAAAGCTATAAGTGCTGAAGAGAATGTGAAGAAATAGGAACACTCCTTCACTGTTGGTGTGAATGTAGAATGGTGAGCCTTTGTAGAAGACAGATGTGAGCTTCCTCAAGAAACTAAATATAAAACTGCCATATGATCCAGCAATCCTGTTACTAGGAATATATTCAGAAGAACTGAAAGCAAGGGCACAAACTGACATTTGCACACTGATGTTTATAGCAACATTATACACAATTGCAAAAATATGGAAACAACACAAAGGTCCATCAACTGATGAGTGAATAAAGAAAATGTGGTTTATTCATATGCTGGAATACTATGCAGGTGTAAGAGAAATGAAATCAGGATGCATATGACACCATGGATGAATCTTGAGGACATTATACCGAGTGAAATAAGACAAACACAAAAGGACAAATAGCGTATTTTCTCAATAATGTGAAGTAAAATGATGAGTAAACTCATGGAGGTAAACTCTAGAGTATAGGTTATTAGGACATAGAATGTGGGCTGAGAATGGGAGCTGATGCTTAATGTGTGTAGAATTTTTTTTTTTTTTAAAGATTTTATTTATTTATCCATCCATCCCCCCTTTGCTGCTTGTGCTCGCTGGGTCAGCCAACCACGCCGTGCGGGCGGGCCTGCCCTCACCAGGAGGCCCCAGGAACCGAACCCGGGGCCTCCCATATGATAAACGGGAGCCCTACTGATTGAGCCACAGCCGCTTCCCTGTAGAATTTTTAATAAGGTTTATTGTAAATGTGTGGAAATGAATAGTGTTGATGGTAATACATTATAGTGAGTATAACTAACACTGCTAATTTATAAATGTAATTGTGCCTGAAAGGGATAGTCTGTGGATGTAATATTTCAATTGAAAGGAAGCTAGAGAATAATCTAGGGACTATATAACAGAGTGATTTTTGTGGTAGATTAAGACTGTAGTTAATAGTATAAGAATGTTCTTTTACAAAGTGTTAAGAATATGGTGGTACATGGGAAAATTACAGATAATGCAACATAGGGATTATAATAAACAGTAATATTATAAATTATTGAAGCAGTGGCAAATTAGATATATCAATTCTAAGGGGACAACATTAGGAGTGTGTAAGGGGGTATGGGATTTTTCCTTTTGAGCAATTAAAATGTTCTAAAATTGAGGTGATGACAGCACATTTTGTGATGAATATGAGAACTACTGAGTATACACTTAGAATGGATTGTACAACGCATGGGAGTGTTTAACACAGTGAATCCTATGGTGGAAGATGGACTGTGGTTAACAGAACAAATATGAGAACTTTTTATCACAAACAATAACAAGTATATAATACTAATACAGGGTGTCAATAACCAGGTGATTTGGTGAAGAAATAAATCTAATATAAGATATTGGCTGTAGATAGTAGTAATGCTTTGATGATGCTCTTTCATAGTTTGTAACAATTGTTTCACAACAATGAAAGGTGTCAGTGGTAGGGTGATGTATGGGAGCCCTGTATGATGATATGAATGTTTGTTTTGTAAGTTCACAAGTTTTACTATACATTTATGGTTTATGGATGTTCACGTATGTATGATAAACTTCAATTTTAAAAAGTTTAATTTTTTTTTAAAATTTAAAAAATATAAGGAAAAAATGTTTGCAGCCCCCTCCTTTGAAGCCAATGCCAATTTATTTTTACCTTAACCTTACTCTAACCAAACAATAATATTGTCCTTAATCTTAAATTTAACCCCTACCATATACTTTCCCAAATCTTAACTCTAATATGAACCTAACCATAACCAAACCCAAATGATATACCAAATTCTGACCTTAACATTACCAGTAACCCTAAGAATAATCTTATTGCTAAACTTAACCCAAACCTTAATTCTAATTATAAGCATAATTCTCACCCTAAACATAACCATTAACACTAATACTAACACCAAACATTACTTTAACCCTTACCCTAACATACAGCCCCACTTAATGCTAACCCTTAATCTAAACATAATATTAACCCTAAACCAAAGTATAGCCCTAATCCACCTCCTAATTCCAGTCCTAACCCTAAATCTAAAACTAATACAAACTTAAGCAGAATCTTAACCCTAACAAAAACATAAAGTTTATCCTAAACCTAACCCTAACAAAACCTTATCATAATCTTAACCATAAGCAAAGCTAACACTAAACCTAAATTGAACCTTAACTCCAACACACCATTCCCATAACCAAATGTCTACAATAAACTTGAATCCTATCTTTAACTCTAACTCTAATGACACTCTAAGCTTAACTCTAAACTTAAGATTTACCCCAACTTTAACACAGTCTCCAATCCTAACTATAAACCACACCTAACCCAAGTGCTAACATTAAACTGAATATTGATTTTAACCCAAAACCCTATCTCTAATCCAAAATTTTTATTAATTTTATTTACTTACACTCCATATACCCACCAAACCTATACTCTTCCTTTTTCCTCCTCCTACCCTCTGATAACCTCTAACTTATTTTCTGTCTTAATTTGCTATTGCTAGACATTTCTAATGTGTAACATCATGCAATATTTTTCCTTTTTTATCTTGCTTATTTCATTGAGCATACTATTTTTAAGGTTCTTCCATGGTTCAGGATGTCTCAGAACTACTTTCTTTTTTATTGTCAAATAATATTCCATTGTGTGTATGTACCACATTTCATTTATCCATTCATTTGTTGATGTACACTTGGTTATTTCCACATTTTTGCTATTGTGAATAATGCTGCTATAAACATTGGTGTATAAGTGTCTGTTTTAGACCCTGTTTTTCCTATCTTTTGGTATGTTCCTAGAAGTCAGCTGGCTGCATCATATGGTAATTTGCTATTTAATTCTTTTGAGGAACTGCCATATTGCTGCTTTCTAGTGATGCACCATTTTACATTCTCACCAACAATGCACTAGAGTTCCAATTTCTCCACATCCTCTCTAATGAATGCTTGTTCTTTTCCTTTCTTATTTTCTTAAATAGTAGCCATCCTAGTGGGTGTTAAGTGGCATCTCATCATGGTTTTGACATGCATTATCCTAATGGCCAATGATATTGAACATCTTTTCATAAGCTTATTGTCCATTTCTATATCTTCTTTGGAAAAATATCTATTCAATTATTCACCCATTTTTTAATTGGGTTATTTGTATTTTTGTTGTTGTATTGTAAAAGTTCTTTATAAATTCTGGATACTAAGCCCTTATCTAATATGGTTTTCAACCATTTTCTCCCATTCTGTAATTTAACTTTTCACTTTCTAGATAATATTCTTTGATGTACAAAATTGTTAAAGTTGAGAAGTCAAAATAATTTATTGCTATTTTTGTCTCTTGTGCTTTTGGTGTCATATCTAAGAATACATTACTGAATCCCAGGTCATGAAGATTTGCCCCAATGTTATCTCAATGCAGATATTTTTATCTTGCAAGAAATCACCCTTCCCTCACAGGATCTTAACACCCTCCCTTCTTTGACTAATAATTGGTTTTAAGTCACAACATATACAATAGGCCTTCTAAGGGAATAAAGGGAGTATTCCTCAAAAGAGCTGCAGGACCTAGCCAACATCTACCAGCATGTTGGTATTTTCTTAACCAGAGAGAAGAGTAAGTTTGGGACTGCATCTCAACTGTGGATAATCAAGGGGTATAAGTTAGATAAGAAGAATTTACTCATGAGAAAGCTTTCTTCCATGATATAGGAGTAAACTCTGGCAAGGATACAGAGATGATCCTTTCATAATGTTAAGATGACTCTTGGAATCTTGGAGAAAGAACCTTATCAAAATGCTCACTGAAGGATAATGATATCATGTTAGACTAGGTGAGCAAGAAGTATCTTAGAGGCCTTAGTGCTACAAATGGTGGTAGTTAAATAATGTGATCAGTGAAATTGTTTCAGGTTGGGCTATACTGAGACATCCCCTCCTAAATAGAGGACAAATGACCACATTTCATGTCTCCCACTATTAACAAGGAAGTACAATACCTGGTAGTCTTCTTTTAGTTTTGGAGGCAGCAATTTCTACACTCAGGAACACTGCTTCAACCCTTTCAGTTTTGACTGGTGCTCTGCAGCAGCCCCAGGTGGTAATGAGAGCAGCCCTGGCACTTGGGTCATTCTAGCCAGTAGACCATTTGAAGTTGGCATTGGCTAGTCAGCTCCATCACTCCTCTAAAATCCTCACTGAAAAGGTAGGGCTCTAAGACAGTGGAGTTTCATTTCCATATACAATGACTCCAATGTGGAAGTGAAACCCCTGAGGCAATGGAGAAGATAAGTACTCCTGGGCATTTCTCCAAAATCAGAAAATTGGAGCCAAAAATTAAAACAAGTAGATAGGGAGGACCAAGTGGTCATCTGCTATGAATCTCATTCATTATAATTCAAATTAGGGAGATGAGGAGTAGTTGTTAAATGATTTATAAATGGCAACAAAATATTAATGCTGTTTATATTTGTTTTCAAACAATTTGCATAGAATATATAAAGGTACTTCTGAACTTTTAACTCAATGTTCTTGAACTACCCAAGAATAGAGACAAAACTAGAATCATGATATCAGTTATAAAATCATGTTTTAGGGCTCTTCACCCAGATACCAGGGGACATCACCACTTCCCCCTTCCTGTTCCAGGTTCCTGGGATTCTGACTGCTGCCAGAGCAAAAGTTTCCAATGTCCTTGTAGATGCCTTCTGCAGAGTACAGCAAGACCACCTGGCATGGCCTTGACTCTTCCTTCATTATAGTCTTTCCCCCAGGATGGGGAGCTCAGCCCAGGACAACCTGAGTCATACACACTAGGTTGTACTCTGCAGTGGTATATCTCATGACTTGATATGCTGGGGAAATAACTTTGAACCATACATCCTTATGATAAAATTATTTTCAGTAATAATAATGTTATGACATAAAATAAATAGTACAATGGCCAGAAGAAAAATTAGTAATAAATATTATTTTTTTAAGTTTGTATATGTAATCATGCCAGTAAATAATAAAGAGAAAAAAGAAATGTTGTATAACAAAGAAAAGTTATAAGAATAATATTTTAGGGGGCAGATGTGGCTCAAATGGTTAGGTGTCTGTCTGCCATATGGAGGGACCTGGGTTTGATCCCCAGGATCTCCTGGTAAAAAAGTATATATAGAAGGTGCATGTGCCACCACGCCCCAGGTGTAGGCATGCTAGGCCCCATCAAGCCATGCACAAGCTGACGACATAACAGGAGAGATATACAGGGGAGAGCAAAGATGAAACATGCTGAAAACCAGGAACTGAGGTGGCGCAGGTGGCAGAACGCGTGTCTCCCACATATCAGAGGTCCCCAGGATCGAATCCCAGTGAAGACTAGAGGAAAAGGATGAGAGGAGAGGGCAGGAAACTGACAGAGAGAATTGCCCAGTGAATGGACACACACACACACAAAACCCCAGCAAATGGGAGGGGGAGGTTAAAATGGATAAAGTAAATAAATAAATAAATAAATCTTTTTAAAAAAATAATAATATTTTAAATTACATTAACTTACTTTGTCACTTAGTAATGAACATTTTCAAATGCAGCAAAGTTAAAGGATCTTTACATTGAATACTTGTATAGTCACCACCTAGATTTTACCAGAAACATTTTACTATACTGGTTTTATTGCATGACAATCCACGAATCCATTCCTGTATCCATCTATTGACCTTAATTTTTGTATTTAAATAAACTTTTTATTTTAATATTTTCATATTTATAGAAAAGTTGCAAAGATTGTACAAAGAATTCCCACATAGCATATACCCAGCATCCCTTATTAATATCTTAAATTTCTATGGTATATTTGTAACAATTAATAAATCACTACTGAGGTATCATTTTTAACTAAATTCCATGCTTTATTTGAAATTTTTTTGTTTTTACCTAAGGGATTTTCTCCATCCCAGATCTCATCTAAGAAACTTAACATAAAGCCAGACAAAAAGAATGTAAGCAAGAAAGAGAAACTGAACAACAGAATAAACCCATCAAGATAAGCAAAAAATTACAAGCCATACTAAGAAACAGGAAGCTATTGCCCAAATGAATAAACAAAAAATCAAAGAAGATCTAAATAAATGAACATATATTCTGTGTTCATGGATTGAAAGACTAAACATCTACTTAAATTGATTTACAGATTCCATGCAATCCCAATAAAAATTCCAACAGCATTTTTACAGAAATAGTAAAGCCAATTACCAAATTTTTTTGAAAGGGTAAAGGGCCCCAAACAGTCAAAAACATCTTGAAAAAGATAAATGAATTTGGAAGACATACTACCTGACTTTAAAACATTCTACAGGGGGAGCAGATGGAGCTCAAGCAGTTAGGTGCCTGTCTCCCACATGGGAGGTCCCAGGTTCAGTTCCCAGTGCTTACTAAGAAGACAAGCAAAACAGCAAGCTGACATGATGGGCTGGCATGACGGCTAGAGCAGCAAGCTGACACAATGACATGATGCAACAAGATGATGCAATGAGGAGACACAATGAGGATACACAGTGAGAGACACAACAAGCAAGAAGATGTGCCTCAAATGATTGGGTGCCTCCCTCCCACATGGGAGGTTCTGGGTTCAGTTCCCAGTGGTTTCTAAGAAGACAAGCAAGATAGCAGGCTGACATGATGGGCTGGCACAATGGGCTGGAGCAGCAAGCTGACAGAATGACATGATGCAACAAGATGATGCAATAAGGAGACACAGTGAGAGACTCAACAAGCAAGGAGCAGATGTGCCTCCAGTGATTGGGTGCCTCCCTCCCACACGGGAGGTCCCAGGTTTGGTTCCCATTGCCTCCTAAAAGGAGACCAGCAGATATAGAGAGCACACACAAACAGACACTGAGAGAAAACAGCAAGTGCAAACAATGAGGTGGGGGAGAAATAAGTAAATCTTAAAAAAAACAACATTCTACAAAACTACAGTGGTCAGAAACCACACAGTATTGGCACAAGGATAAAAATATTGATAAAATGGAACCAAATAGAGATATCAGAAATAGACCCACAAATCTATAGCCAACTGATATTCAACAAGGCTGCCAACTCCACTCATCTAGGACAAAGAATAATCTCTTTAATAAGTGGTGCTGGTAGAAATGGATATTCATATCCAAAAGAATGAAAGAGGATCCTTATCTCACACCCTATACAAATGTTAACTCAAGATAGATCAAATACCTAAATATAAAACAGCCAGAGCCATAAATCTCCTAGAAGATAATGTAGGAAGCATCTACATGACCTTGTGGTAGGAAATTGTTTCATGAACCTTAAAACCAAGGTTTTAACAAAAAATATATAAATGGGACCTCCACAAAATTAAAAAGTTTTGTGCTTCAAAGGAGTCTGTCAAGAAAGTGAAAAGGCAGCTTACTCAGTGGGAGAAAGTATTTGGGAACCACATATCCAGTAAGGTTCTAGTGTCCAGGATATATAAAGAAACTCTACAACTCAATATGAAAAGCCAAAAAAATCCAATTTAAAATGAGCAAGAGACTTGATCAGAAAATTTTCCAAAGAGGAATCATGGATGGATAAAAAGCACATGAAAAGATGCTCAACATCACTGATTATTAGGGAAATGCAAATCAAAACCACAATGAGCTATCATTTACATCTACCAGACTAGCTGGTATTAAAAAAACATCAAACTAAAAGTTTTGGAGAGGATGTGGAGACATAAGAACACTCATTCACTACTGGTGGGAATGTAGAATTGTGCAGCAACTGTGAACATTTTGGTGGTACCTCAGGAAGCTAAGTCACATGTTCTGGCAATCCCAGTACTAGAGATATATACAGAAGAATTGAAAGCAGGGATACAGATATATGCACGCCGATGTTCATATCAGCATTACTCATAATTGCCAAAAGATGGAAGCAAGCCAGGTGTCCATCAACAGATGAATGGATAAACAAAACGTGGTACATATATAAGATGGAATATTATTCAGCTGTAAGAAGGAATGAAGTTTTGACACATGCACAAACGTGGATGAATCTCAAGGGTCTTATGTTCAATGAAATAAGCCAGATTCAAATGGACAAATATTGCATGATCTCACTATGAACAAAGGATAATGAGCAGACACATGGAGGTAGAGCCTGGAAGATAGGTTACCAGAAGAAATGAGGGGAGTAGAGGTTGATGAACTGATGCATAATCTGGGCAGAATTACTTTGACTGTAACAGTTTGGAAATGGACAGAGGTTATGGTGGCACAGCAACATGATTGTAATTAAGAGCGCTGAAATGTTAATGTGAATGTGGTTGAAAGGGGAAGTTTGACCTACCCATGAGGCTAAAAGGAAAGCTAGAGGGTAAAATGGGCTACTGTACACCTCAGTGAATTCTGGGGTAGTCAAAGATTGTAGTTAAGAATACAGATATAAGGATGTTCTTTCAGGATCTATAACAAAGGAATGTCACTACTACAGGGTGCTGATAGTGGGGTGATACATGGAGAAAATCCACATAAAACATAATTCTGTGGGATATGAATGGGTTTGTGTTGTCATATAGACAACACAATAGATAGAGGCCCACACAGTAGATAACAAAATATTAAACTTCCATCCTAGGGAAGCCCTGCTAATTTCTCAAAAAAATGGCAAAAATCTCTGGAATATATAAGCCACACCTAAAAAAATAAAACAGGCCTATCTGCCAAGCCCTCAATATTAAGGTTTGAACTTATGAACCTTATTCCTATAAAAATGAAACTTAGCCTAATTATAATTAATGCCTGAGAGTTACCTCCTGAAAGCCTCTTTGTTACTCAAATATGGCCTCTTTGTCTCAGCTAAACTCAACAAAAAAAACACACGACCTTACCCCCAACGTGGTACATGATTTCCAGCGATGAATCTCCGTGGCACTGAGGGATTATTACCAAGCACTAACCAGTAATGCATTTGGGAAAAGACATTGGACAAAAAGGGAAACATTAAAAAAAAAAGAGTTTTTATGGCTAAGAGATTTCAAACTGAGTTATGAGGTCATTCCAGAGGTTATAGTTATGCAGGTTTAAGACAGATTTCACTAATAGCCACAGTAATCAAAGCCTTAAACAAGAGTGCTCCTGAGGACTCTAGGGTGTCTGAACACCAGACGAAAGGCACACAGTCTCATGAAATCAACATGCCTTCAGTGGACCTTATTTGGGAATATATGATAATCTATTTTCCCAATATAACATAGTTATACTCATTTATAATTCCTCTAATAATGATTCTTCTACTCCTTTTATTTGAACTTATAATTCCCAATATACCTATTAAATATATCTCTCAGAGCTTAAATCTTTCGGATTGTTCATATGACAGTTAAGCCCTAGCAGTTTAGTGGCCAATTCCTACTCCTCAATTCTTCTGGTTTGCCCTGGACAACCACCAAAATGATGATGATGGACAACTCCCATTGCCAAAAAAAAAAAAACAAGGAGTGTCTACAACTACAAGAAAACAATTCCTTCCAGCTGCCCCATGATATCTAAGTCCCCTCTCAGCCTCAAGCAGTCAGAATGGACATTCCCAAGTCCCTCAAGATTGAAGAGTGAACAAACATAAAGGAGAAGTGTAACCACAGACCAAACAGATTTATTGTTATTGTAGTTATTATCTCATGTTAATGGAAGAATGTGTAACATTGATATAAAAAACCGATTGCCAGAGGCTCAGTAGGGAAGTGGAGGGATGAATGGGTGGTAAACAGGACATAATTGTGTTTGTGATATTTTTCTGTATGATACTGTATTGATGGACACATGACAGCATGCATTTGTAAAGGTCTATGGAACTGTACATCACATAGTGTAAACAATAATGTAAACTATAGCCATGGTTAGTAGTAATGCTTCAATATTGGTTCATCAAGTGTAACAAATGTACCACAATAATTTAAGATAATAATAGGAGAAACTGTATGTGTGAAGGTGTGGGTATTTTATATGGGAATTCCCTATATATTTGGTATAATTTTTCTGTAAATGTAAATCTAAAAATCCAGTTAAAAATTTAAGTTTATTATTACAAAAAAGCCCCTATAATTCAAAATTACAAGGTGAAAACTACTCTCTGGAGAACTTCTGGGAAGATGGAGGAATAGAGAGATGCAAGACTCACTTTTCTCCCTGGACAGGCAGCAATGTCCTGGAAAAAATATTCTAGAGTATAGGGCACCAGAGGAAGGTGTGACATCACCCAGAAAAGAGAGGGTCAAAGGAAAAGAATCTCCAAGGGAAAACTCTCAAAAACATTCTGACTGGATTCAAACTAAGAAGGCTACCAAAGTCCTCTATCTGCTAGTGGATAAAGGAAGTACATGAAAGGAAATTTAAAGAAAATAAACGAGAGGCTTTTTCAGGCCTTTACAACCTTCCTCCTCAAGTCCCTTGGAAATGGGGCTGCAACCCATTACTGGGAAGATGCTCAAATTTGAACAACTAAATAGGGATAATGCTAAAGAACTAGAAAAATTTGAACCAAGAATCTCAGAATGGTAGTAACTCACAGCCTCCCACCACTATATCCCTAAGCAAGAAAGAGAAATTGAGCATCAGGGTAAAGTCACCACCATAATCAGATGCCTAGAAATCAGCAAATAATTACAAACCATACTAAGAAA
This sequence comes from Tolypeutes matacus, assembly GCA_026826555.1. Classification (NCBI taxonomy): domain Eukaryota; kingdom Metazoa; phylum Chordata; class Mammalia; order Cingulata; family Chlamyphoridae; genus Tolypeutes; species Tolypeutes matacus. The sequence continues at coordinate 103,314,100 of JAKSZT010053887.1, read as the reverse complement.
ATGCAAGGTGTGGCCCAAGCAAAAGAATATATCAAAGCCCCAGATGTGACACAGGATTTGAGACAACTAATCAAGGTTCATGCAAATCTCCTAAATGAAATCAAGGAGTTGAAACATAATATAGCTAGAAATAAAGGACATCAAGAGGACACAGGGCAAAGAAAAAAAAAAAAAACTTTGTAAACCTGAGTAGAAAAATAACAGAGCTTATGGGAATGAGAGACATAACAGGGGAGATAAAAAAACACCTTAGAGTCATAAAAAAGCAGACTAAAAATGATATAAGAAAGAATAAGTGATGCAGAATACAGAATAGCTGAAATTGAAGAGGGAGAACAGAGAGAGAAAAGAATGGAAAAAAATCGAGCGGGTCTCAGGGAGTTGAAAGACAGTGCAAAGTGTAAAAACATACATGGCATGGGGGTTCCAGAAGGAGAACTGAAGGGATAAAGGGGCAGAAGAGTATTTGGGGAAATAATGGCAAAAAATTTCATAACTCTCATGAAAGAAATGAATTTACATGTCCAAAGACCACAGCTTTAAAAAGCACAGAATAAATCTGAATAGACCTACAACGAAGACACTTACTACTCAGAATGTCAAATGCCAAAGAAAAAGAGAAAATTCTGAGAACAGCAAGGGAGAAGCAAACAATCACATACAAGGGATGCCCAGCAAGATTTAGTGAAAATTTCTTACCAGGAAACATGGATGTAAGAAGACAGTGACATGATATAATTAGGATACAGAAAGAGAAAAATTGCTAGCCACGAATGCTTTATCCAACAAAATTGTCTTTCAAATATGAAAGTGAATTTGAAATAGTCACAAATAAACATAAATTAAGAGAATTCATTTAAAAGAATACCTTTGCAGAAAGTATTAAGGGGAGCCTTACAGTCTGAAAGAAAAAGACAGGAGAGAGAGGTTTGGAGGAGAGTGTAGAAGGCAAGAATAGCCGAAAGAATAACAAAAGGAGTAAAAAGGCAAAAATAAGACATGGCATATGAAAACCAAATTAAAAATGGTGGAAGCAAATAATGCATTTACGAAATATCATTGAATGTGAATGGATTAAACCCCACAATCAAAAGTTATAGACTGATAGAATGGATTAAAAAAAAAACAAAAAAAAACACACAAGCCATCCATATGCTGTTTACAAGAGACTCACCTTAGATCCAGGAATACAAATAGACTGAAATTGAAAGTTTGGAAAAAGATATTCCATGCAAACTATAACCAAAAAGGAGCAGGGGTGTCCATACTAATATTGGACAAAATAGACATTAAATGAAAATTTTATAAGAGATGAAGAAGGCAACTATATATATATATAGCACAATCTACTAAGAAGAAGTAACAGTCATAAATATCTATGAACCTAACCAGGGTGCCGACAAAATACAAGAAGCAAATTCAGGCAAAACTGAAGGGAGAAAGAGACATCTTACAATAATAGTTGAAGACTTCATTAACCACTCATGTATTAGATAGAACAACTAGACAGAAGATTAACAAGGAAACAGAATTTGAACAATATGATAAATGGGCTAGACCTAACAGACATATACAGAATGGTGCATCCCAAATCAGTGGGTTATACATTCTTCACAAATGATCATGGATCTTACTCTAGGATAGACCACATGTTGGGTAATAAAGCAAGTCTCAATAAATATAAAAAGATTCAAATTATACAAAGCACCTTCTCAGAGCATAATGAAATGAAGCTGGAACTCAATAGTACATTGGAAATGGGGAAATTTGCAAATGTGTGGAGGCTAAACAATCAGTGGTTGAAAAAAGAAATTATAAGAGAAATTAGTAATTATCTTGAAATGAATGAAAATGAGAACACAACTTATAAAAATATATAAATTACAGTATAGGCAGTGATGTGAGGGAAATTTATAGCCCTTGAATTCCTATATTAAAAAAAGAAGAAAGAACTGACACAAAAGTCATGACTCAACAACTGGAGGAACTAGAAAAAGAACAGCAAACCAACCCAAAAGCAAGCAGAAAGAAAGAAACAAAGATTACAGCAGAAATAAATGAAATTGAGAACAAAAAAAAAAAAAAAGGAAAAACAACAAAACAAAAAGCTGGTTCTTTGAGAAGATAAATTAAATTTACAAACCAATAGCTAGACTAACAAAGAAAAAAAAGTGAGAAGAAGAGGCTGGTTCCAAGATGGCGTTAGTGTAGGAGGGTGCACACTGCAAGCTCCCAGAGTGAGGCGGATTGTGGACGGGGTCCTGCCCGGGGGTCTGCGCTGTGCACGCGTGGAGTGGGAAGCTTGGGACATCTGTCTGCGCAGATCGACGGCGTGGACAGAATGGTAGAGATTCATGAGTTTTAAGCCTGCCTGTGGTGGTTAGCATGGACGGCTGAGCCCCGCGCTTTGGGGAAAAAAAAAAAAAAAAAAAAAAAGGAGCTGGTTGGAGCCGCAAGTCCCAGGGCTCGGAAACCAGGTGGTGGGGCCTAGTGGGAGGGGCATTTTCGGGTGGGGGCTCTGGTGAAGGGGCGAGAGAGTTTTATTTTCTGGGGATTTGGCTGCCTGGAGCCCTTTGGACCTCGGGTTAACAGAACAGCTGGAGCAAATTGGCACCCGGTGGAGGGGAGGGGTGAATCTGTTCAGGGAGGGAGTTGATTTGCCTAGTGGCCCAGAGATAAGCACCGGGCCCCTGCAGAGCCAGGAAGAGGGGGCACTCTCCAAAAGAGGGAGGGTTCTGGTGGAGGACAGGGAAGGGAATTTTTTTTTTTTTTGCCATCGATTTGGCTGCCTGGACCTCCTCATAGCATTGGGGAGCAGATAAGTTGACTTGAAGCAGCACCAGGCTGAAAGGAGAGGCGAATCTGCTGAGGAAACCTGATTTACCCAGCAAACCGGTGACACTGGGGCTCGGCTCCAGAAGGGGCGGAATCGGCCGTCTTTAGCATTCTGCACTAAATAACAGCAGAGCTCCAGCTACCCTGGGGAGTCCAGGAAGTGGGACGTGCTTGATTAATTTCCACGAGCCCAGCTAGGGTCCCCGGCATGAGGGGGGTGGTCTAGAGGAGGACTTATTTCGGGTCCTGTATTTCGCCAAAAAAAAAAAACAGAGAAGGTCACTTCAATAAATGAAAAATAAATTCTTTTTAACTTAGTTTAATAGCTAAAAGCTGTTTCAGGACCTGCATATAGAACTCTGTGGGGAAATTGATTGATAAACACAAGCAGGCAGAGAGGATCCACAGACCCTAGGGGAATCATTGATCCTCCTTAGCTCTGTTTGACTGCTTGCCTGTGTGGTTCTTTGGTTTTTCTCTGTTTATTTCTTGTCTCTTGCTTTTCTTTCCTCTTTCCTCCCCCCTTTTTTTTCTTTCATTTTTTTAAATTAGGTGCTGCTAGCTTGTCGCTTCTTGCTGTGCTTCTTCTTCAGTAATTTCCCACTCTGTCTATATTGATTTTGTATTCCAAACTATCACTTATCCTTCCTTCATCTTTCTGCATTCTGCTTTCTGTTGTGGCTCTTACATACCACATTTTTTCATATGCCCACAACTTAAGAGTGTCAATTTCTATTCCTCTATTTTGTTTTCTTATTTTTTTAATTAGCATTAACTAATACCTTTCAGCCCTTTCTTCACTATTTATCTCCCTCCTCATAATTCTAGCCTTCTAAATCACTATATATATATATTCCTCTCTTTTGTTTCCCAGTCCTTTGTAGGAACTCCACTTTTTTTCCTATTACTCTACACTGCCTACACGAGTTAAATACTCATTTCATTAAGTCTCATTTGGCCCCTCTAACTTTTATCAATAATACTATTATCCTTCTTCCTTCCTTACATCTTTTGATCCCTCTGGCCCCAATCTTTTGCCTTCAAGGGAACATAGAAAGAAGCAAGGAAATAAAATAAGAAGAAAAAGTGTCAAGGAGAAAACTTAACACAACACAGAAAACCACCTAAATGAAACTCTAGAGCAGAGAGAGAAGCTAATCAACTGAATAAACCATCAAAATAATATGATGACCAGAGGGCAACAAAAAATTACAAACGACACTGAGAAACAGGAAAACATGGACCAGTCCAATGAACAAACTAAAAACCAGGAAGTGATGCAGAACATCAAAAAACTAATCAAAGCTATCGAAACAAACATCATGGACCAACTTAAAGAAGTGAAGGAAGAAATTAAGGATATAAAGAAGACACTGGTAGAACATACTGAAGAAATTGCAAACATGCCTAAGAAGATAATGGATATGATGGTGAACAATGGAACAATCTAAGAAATAAAAAAGACCCTAGATTAAAATAACTGCATGTTTGAACAGGCAGAAGAAAGAATTAGTGATGTGGAAGACAATACATCTGAAATCAAACAGATAGTAGAACAGATAGACAAAAAGATAGAAAAATTCCAGCAGACTCAGGGAATTAACCGACAACACAAAACACACAACACAATACGCATTATGGGCATCCCAGAAGGAAAAGAGAAGGGAAAGGGAACAGAAGGAGTGTTGAAGGAAATAATGGCTGAAAACTTCCCAACTCTATTGAGAGAGATGGGTGTGCAGATCCAGGAAGCACAGCGAACCCCAAATACTATAAATCCCAACAGGCCAACTCCAAGACATATACTTGTCAAAATGTCCAATGCTCAAGACAAAGAGAAAATACTCAAGGCAGCAAGAGAAAAGAGAACCATCACATACAAGGGAAGCACAATAAAATTAAGAGCTGATTTCTCATCTGAAACCATGGAGGCAAGAAGATGGTGGTATGACATAGTCAAAGCACTAAAAGGAAAAACTTCCAGCCATGAATACTCTATCCAGCAAAACTGGCATTCAAAAATGATGGAGAGTTCAAAATATTCCCAGATAAACAGAAATTAAGAGAGTATTCCAATAAGAAACCTGCACTTCAAGAAATACTAAAGGAAATTTTACAAGTTGAAAAGAAAAAACAGGGAGAGAGAGTTGGAGGAGAGAGTAAGAACAACTGAAAAGACAAAAAGAGAAATAAAAACAACATATGACATACATAAACCCAAAGAAAATATGGCTGATGCAAGAAATTCCATGAGAGTAATAACACTGAATGTTAATGGATTAAACTCACCAGTCAAAGGACCCAGATTGACAGAATGGATAAGGAAACATGACCCATCTATATGTTGTCTACAAGAAACCCACCTTAGGCCCAGGGATTCAAGGAGGCTAAAAGTGAATGGCTGGAAAACAATTTTACAAGCAAACAACAACCAGAAAAGGGCGGGAGTAGCTATTCTAATATGAGACAAAATAGACCTTAAATGCAAAACTGTTGTAAAAGACAAAGCTGGACACTATATATTAGTAAAATGGATAATCTTTCACAAAGAAAGAACAATCATGAACATTTATGCATCTAATCAAAGTGTCTCAAAAAACATGAGGCAATCACTGGAAAGACTAAGTAGAGACATAATTGCCTCTATAATTATAGTGGGGGACTTTAATACACCATTATCACCATTAGACACAACATCAGATTTAATGCAATCCCAATAAAAATCAACACTGTATTTTTTAGTGAATTGAAAAAAGAAACTACAAAATTTATTTGGAAATGTAAGAGGCCCCAAATCTCCAAAAACATATTGAAAAAGGAACATGAAGTTGGAGGTATCACATTACCTGATTTTAAAACATACTACAAACCTACAGAGGTTAAAATTGCATAATACTGGCACAAGGATAGACATATTGACCAATGGAATTGAATTGAAAATTCTGATTAGATCCTCACATATACAGTCATCTGATATTCGAAAAGGCCACCAAGCCCACTCAGTTGGGAGAGAATGGCTTCCTTAGCAATGGTGCTTGGAGAGCTGGTTATACATATCCAAAAGAATGAGAGAAGAACACCATCTCACACCTTATACAAAAATCAACTCAAGATGGATCAAAGATTAAGTATAAGAACCAAGACCATAAAGACCTTGGAAGATAATGTAGGGAAGCATCTACAGGACCTTGTAATAGGAAAAGGTTTCATGAACTTCACTCACAAAGCACGAGTGGCAAAAGGAAAAAATAGATAAATGGGATCTCCTCAAAGTTAAAAACTTCTGCACCTCAAAGGACACTATCAAGAAAGTAAAAATGCTGCCTTCTCAATGGGAGAAAATATTTGACAACCATATATCAGGTAGGAGCCTAAAGTCCTGCATATGTAAAGAAATCCTACACCTTGAAAATAAAAAGACAAACAACCCATTTAAAAAATGGCCAAGTGACCTGAAATGGCACTTCCCCAAGGAAGAAATACAAATGGCTAAAAAGCACACGAAAACATGCTCAACATCGCTAGCTATTAGGGAAATGCAAATCAAAACTACAATGAGATACCATCTTACACCCATTAGAATGGTGGCTATTAAAAAAACAGCAGACTCTAAGTGATGGAATGGAGGTGGAGAAATGGGAAACCTCATCCAATGCTGGTGGGAATGTAGAACAGTCTAGCCACTATGGATGACAGTTTGGTGGTCCTCAAATAACTAACTATAGTACTTCCATATGATCCAGCAATTCCACTGCTAGGTATACACCCTGAAGAATTGCAAGCAAAGACATGAACAGATATCTGCACACCAATGTTCATAGCGGCATTGTTCACTATTGCCAAAAGTTTGAATCAGCCCAGGTCCCCATGAACAGATGAATGGATAAACAAAATGTGGTACACATAGAATGGAATATTACTCAGCTCTAAGAAGGAATGAAGTGCTAACACACAGGATAACGTGGATGAATCTTGAAGACCTTATGTTGAGTGAAGCAAGCCAGGCATTGAAGGATGAACCATACATGACCTCACTGATATGAATTAAGGAAATTTAGCAGTCTCAGAGAGCTATTGTCTGTAAGATGGGTTTACAAGAAATAGAAAGAGAAGAGAAGGTTGTGAGCCATCACCCATATGGATGTTACCTGTGGTAAACTGAAAGACTGTAGTTGTGTATTGAAGGGATAGGACAAGAGCATAGAGATATTATTGGGTTGGTGGTGCAGTGTTGACATGTGGGTAGATTGGGAAACGTGTGTTAGAAGGTCTGGGATACTGTGGGGAGGGTTGGGAGAGGGACCAGTTGAACACAGGGGATTTATGGGTATGAGGTTGGAAGTACAGAGGTTGGAATGCTCTTATGGCACTATGACAAGAAAGGGTCACTGGTTTAGAGGATGGTGGTGGGAGCATTCAGGACAGGGCCCACCTGGAGCAGGCTTCTAGGGAATGTGTGAGTGTTCATTCTGTCATAATGTGTTGTATCACTGGGTGGATACCCACATAATGAGTGGGAAGAAGTTGGACTCCCATCTTTGGAAGGACCAATTTGTTCAGAAGTAGACAGGTGGGCGTCTCTTAAGAGCAAGGGTGATTCCTAATAGTGGAGGACAAACCAGTGTGTCAAGACCTCTTGTTGCATGTAACCATGAATCTTTTCATCCAACGAGTCAAGCCAGAGGGTCATTGTGGGCCCTGGGGGATGGGGTGGGAGGAATAGAATTGATCAAACCAGGGGTATTTAGTGGTCAGTGGAAATGTTCTTCATTACCATACAGTGATGGACACAGAACATGGTAAATATCAAAATGTATTTATAAATGTGTATGGTCTAAAATGTAAAGCATAGTGTAAACTATTGACAATGTTTAGTAGCTATGTTTCACTATTTGTATATCAATTATAACAATACTACCATCCACATATAAAAAGGTATTAAGAAAGGGGGAGGAAAGAGGGAGGATGTTAGATATATGAGAGTCTCCTGTATTCTGTGAGTGACTTTGCTGTGACCTAAAACTTGTTTGAAAACGAAATGAAAAATAATGAGACACTGGGGAATGAGAGGCGTAAGGTGCCATGGTACAGGCTTGACACCAGATATTGCAGTAATGAAAGGCAAAAGTTGAAAAAATTTTAAAAATATTTTTCATTTTTTTAATATCCCAATATTTTAATGTAATTAAAAAAATTTATATCTTTTATCTCTTACATTTAAACTTATCATTATTTCATTTTCCTATTAATTGTATTCAGCTATTTAATGGCTTCATCTTTGAAGAAGCTTTGGATCACAGAAGGATTGCAACTGGGGCAGGGGAGGATTGTTGGTGTGGGTTGTCAGGGATGGGAGATGCTTGGGAGGAAGCTCACTTGAGCATAAATATAAGGTACAGAAAAATGTTCACGTGTTCACAGGGCATTGTAACAGTGGGTGGAGAATCACTCAATAAATGAGAGAATACTGAATTCCCATCCTGGAGATCTCTGCCACATTCTCTAAGGAAGAAGCATCAGTCTCCCAAGTGCATGGGCAGTGACTGCTGAAGGAGGATGATCCACTGATGGATCCTTTATATTGATGGCTAGCCTTATGAGTCTTTGCTCTTGAAATTGAAACATAGCCTATTGTCGTGGGGTGCCTAAGGGTTGCCTCCTGAGAGCCTCTTTGTTGCATAAATGTCACCTCTCTCTAAGTCAAATTCAGCATATGAATGCATTACCTTCCTCCCAGTGTGGGACATGACTCCCAGGGATAAGCCTCCTTGGCACCGACGGATTGCTACCAAGCATAACTGACAAAGTGACTGGAAAAAGACCTTGAATAAAAGGGGAAAAAGGTAAAGACAAATGAGTTTATATGCCTAAGAGACTACATAATGAATTGGGAGGTCATCTCAGAGGTAACGTTTATGCACATCTCAGTAGGATCTCATAGAATTCCACAGTGGATATCTCCCCAAATGTTAGGGTCCTGAGGGATCTGGAGACACCCAAGTCCTATGTCTGGGTGGATAGCTCTGGAATTGCCACTGCCTTGTCAGTGGGCCCTTCTTTGGGGTTTGTTCTCCTGAGAGTTACAGAGTTGGACTCAACTATGTCTTCCCTGCACATGGCTCAGCTGTCCCTTCTATTCAAACCTATACTTAGTGCTGGAGCTTGTAGGTATATGTCCAGAGATGTGAGTCTTTGGACTGGCCATTCACTCACATGGCCCAGAAACTCAGTAGAGCAGCAGATCCTATTTTACAGTTCATTGGACTCACCCAGGACCACTGGCAGTGAGATGATGATGGACAACGGCCACCCCAGGGAATGGAGAGAGTCTGCAGCTGTAGGCGGGAAAGTCCCATCCATATTCCCCTTAGGATATAAGCCCCCTCTCAATTGGAGGTGGAGTGGACATCACCATTCCAGACTCTTCAGGATGGGGGAAAGAGCTATTGACTAGAGTGGACTTACTGGTATTCTACTACAGGCATATTGTGATTCAAGCAGTGGAAGAAATGACAGCATTATGGTGGAGCCAGTGTCCACTGGAAGCTCTGGGGTCATGGAGAGGAAAAAGCAGTTGTAATACAGGGGCTTTTTTGGGACTTGGGAATTGTCCTGAGTGACATTGCAATGACAGATATAGGCCATTTTATATGATCATATAACATGCAGAACTGTGTGGGAGACAGTGTGGTCTACAATGTGATCTATGGTCCATGCTTAATGGCAAAGCCCCAGGATGTGTTTATCAATTGCAATTAATGTGCCACACTAATGAAGGATGTTTATGTGGGAGGTTTTTGGGAGGTGTGGGAGGTGGGGCATATGGGAATCCCTCTATTTTTGTGTGTAACACATATAATTAAGCATCTTTAAAAAAAAAATAAAAATAAAAATAAAAATAAATTTTTTTCCTATACTTTAAAAAAATATGCATGCTTGACTCTTATTCATCTGATTTGCCTCCACTTCCACTAAAGAAGCAGTTCTATGGCTGCTGGGAATGGTCATTGGAAGCTTCCAGAAGTGGTGCATAACAGTAGATTTTCATAAATTAAAGTAACACCACTGCTGTATGCAGCAGTCCCAAATATTGCTGGTTTATTGAAAGAAATTTGTACCCAGTTATGTCACCATCACTTTCTTTTAGACCTTGCTACTGCTTTCTTTAGAGTCTCCTTAGACAAGTCAAACCAGCCTGCATTCACCTTCTTGTGGGAAGGCCAATAATGAATTTTACAGTGTTTCCCCAATGCTATGTGCATAGCCCAAACATTTGTCCAGGCCTGGTGGCTAAAGATTGGGCTGCATGAAAACAAACAAACAAACAAACAAACCTGTAGCTATAACCCTATTTAAACAGTAATTCTCTTTCAGAATTTAAAAAAAAAAAAAAATCATCAGAGACAACGATATCTTATCTTGAAAGCTTGAGATGAGAAAATAATAGGGAGAACCTGCAAGGTCCCTGCTGCTCTGTCAAATTCTTAAGTGTTGTTATAGTACAATGTTTTCCTATGTCACAACTCCAAAAAAAATTAATGGCCTTTCTGGAGTTGTTGGGGTATTGAACACCCTTCATCCCTCATATAGCGCAGATATTAAAACCATTGTATGTGTTAATCATGGAGGGTTGTGCATGGGAATGGGAGGACACCCCCAGCAAGCTGCTTTTAAAGAAGTAAAGAGAACAATAACACAGGCTCAATCAATAAGGAAGGGTGGACCTGACTTTCCCTGTTAATTGGAGGTGGCCAGCACTGATATTGGCAAGCTTGGGCAGTTTATTTAAATTATCTCTGCTTCTCTTTCCTCAACTATAAAACGAGATAATAATAATAACATCATTATTATTAACATCACAGCCCTATGACAGTTAATTGAATTACTATGTAAAGTGCCTAGTACAAAGTGCACACAAGAATTGTTATTTAATTCTCATCACTTTTTAAAAAATTAATTGTCTCTAATTTGATAATTTTTAAGGAGGTACTTGGAATTGAACCCAAGACCTCATACATGGGAAGTAGGTGCTCAGCCACTGAGGTACACCCACTCCCTATTTTATTAAAGATACTTAGATTATACAAATGTCACATAAAAATATAGGAGAGTCTCATGTGCCCCACTCCCTACACCTCCCACATTTTCTCACATTAACAACATCCTTCATTAGTGAGGTATCTTCATTGCAATTGATGAACATATTTTGGAACATTACCACTAAGCATGGATTAAAGTTTACACTGTACTTTACACTCTTTCCCACCCAATTATATAGTTTATGGCAAGATATATAATGGCCTGTATCTGTCATTGCAATGTCATTCAGGACAATTCCCAAGTCCTGAAAATGCCCATGTATTACACCTGCTTTCCCTCTCCCTGCCCTCAGAACCTCCAGTAGCCACTGTCTCCACATCAGTGATATCATTTCTCCCATTGCTTGAATCACAATAAGTTTATAGTAGAATACCATTAAGTCTACTTTATTCCATAGTTTATTCCTCAATCCTGAGGATTCTGTGATGGTGATGTCCACTCCACCTCTAATTCAGAGGGGGCTACAATCCCACAAGGCTGATGGATGGGACTCTCTTGCTTGCAGTTGTAGACTTTCCCAGATCCTTGATAGAGTAGTTGTCTATCATCACCTCCTTGTTGGTTGTCCTGGAGGAGACCAATGAACTAGAGAGTAGGTGTTGCAACTCTTTTGAGATTCAGGGTCCAGCTGGCACATGGACAGCCCAAGTCTCTTGGATGTACACTACCAACTCTAGTTCCAATTATAGATTTAAATAGAAGGACAGAAAAGACATATGTAGGGATACCACAACTGAATCCAACTCTGTCACACAGGGGAGCATAATTACCAAAGTAGGGCCCACTGGCAAGGCACCAAACTCCTGAGATATCTGCTTTGACTGTAGTTTCTGGATGTCTCCTAAACCTTCAGGAGCCCCACTATTTGGAGCAGTGTCTACTTTGGCAGTCAATGAGATTCTGCTGAGATGTGCATAATTGTAACCCCAGGAATGACTTCCTGACTCACTTTGAAGTCTCATCACCATATAAACTCATTTGTCTTTACCTTTTCCCCTTTTGATCAAGGTCTCTCTACAGTTGCATTGCTAGTTGGTTCTTGGTAGTAATCTCTTGTTGCCAGGGAGGCTCATCCCCAGGAGTCCTGTCCCACACTGGGGGGAAGGTAATTCATTTATATGTTGAGAGTTCAGCTTAGAGAAAGGCCACATTTATTCAACAAGGAGGCTCCCAGGAGGTAACTTTTGACACCCTATAATACTGGACTAAGTTTCAATTTCAAGAGTAAAGGTTCATACATACAGTCATCAATATCAACAGCCCATCAATGGACCATCTTCCTTCATTAGTCAATGTCCCTGTACTAGGGGGATTTCTGCTGATCGATTAGAAAATGTGGCAAAGCTCCCCAGGATGGGAATTTGATATTCCTTCAGTTATTGTGTGAATCACTACCCACCGTGACAATGCCCCATGAACATCTGAACACATTAATATGCCTTATATGTATGCCCAGCTGAGCTTCCTCCCATGCATCCCCCATCACTGACCACCCAAACCAATGATCTTCCCCTGCCACAGTTATAAACCTTCTGTGATCCAAAACTTCTTCAAAAATGAAGCCAATAAAATAACCAAATACAATTAATAAGAAAATGAAACAATAATGATAGTTTTTAATAAAAGAAATAAGATACAAAAATTACAAAAAATAAAAATAAATTTGGGATAATAAAAAATAAAGAAAAAATATTTAATTTTTTTGACATTTTGCCTTTCATCACTGTAAGATCTGTTGTCCTATATGTACAGTGACATTTTCTTCCACTTATTCCCCCAGCATCTTACTTTTATCATTTTGTCTTCAAAGAATTTTTATGTTACAGAAAATCATGTATCAATTACAGGGGACTCCCATGTACCCCAAATTCTCCCCCTTTCCCCTTTTCTCTATTAATAACCTTTTATATGTGGATGGTACATTTGTTACAATTGATGTTAAATATTAAAACATAGCTACCAACCATGGTCAATTGTTTACATTATGGTAAATTTTGGACCATACACTTTTTTGACTTTAATAAAATTCACCATTGCCTGTATCCATCATAGCAAGATCATATAGAACACTTCCATTGCCCCCCAAATGCTAACTGTTCCATCTATTCTATTCCTCCATCCCCCTCCCCTCAGGACCCATGGCACCTGCCAGGCTACACTCCTTGCACCAGATTCATACATACTTGCAATAACACTGTGGGCTTGACACACTGGTCTGTCCTCCCCTATTAGGTACTATCCATGCTCTTGAGAAACTCCTGCCCCTTTATTTGAGAACATAAAAGACCTCGCCAGGATGGAAGCCCACCAACTTGCTGCTCATTCTGTGGGTCTCCACCCACTTATATCACACACTTCCTAGAAACCTGCCCCAGATGTGCCCTGTGCCGAATACCCCCCACATCCAACACCCCAACGCAGCAACACTCACTTGCCATATTGCCGAAAGAGCATTCCCAACATTATAGTTTCAACCATGGACAATCAATCCCCAGTGTTCACTTGCTCCCTCTCCCAAACCTCCTCCAAATTCCATGGTCAGTCCAACTCACCCTCCCAAACCAACACCCCTGTCAAATGATCACCGACCAACCCAACAGTATCATTACACCACTGTCATGCCCCTCCACTGTACAAACACAGACTTCCACCTTATCATAGATTTTCCTCATATAGGTGTTGACTCATGAATTCTTCCTTTCTATTGCTGTAATCCTATCTTCCAGACTCTACCACTGTGAGTCTGCTCAATTTGCTTAATTCATATCAGTGAGGTCATGTAATATTTGTCCTTCAGTGTCTGGCTTGCTTCACTCAACATAAGGTCCTCAAGATTGAGGGCAAGATGGCGTTGGTGTAGGAGGGCGCACACTGCAACCTCCCAGAGCAAGGCGGATTGGGGACGGGGTCCTGCCCGGGGGTCTGTGCTGTGCACGCGTGGAGTGAGAAGCTTGGGACATCTATCTGCGTGGATCCGTGGACCGAACGGTGGAGATTCGTGAGTTTTGAGGCTGCCGGTGGAGGTTGGCACAGGCGGCTAAGCCCCGCGGTTAGGGAAAAAAAAAATAAAACGGCCATTTGGAGCCGCGGGCGGGGGCGAAAAAGTTTTATTTTCTGGGGAGCTGGCTGCCTCGCGCCCCTTGGACCTTGTGTGAACAGAGCAAACAAGCTAGTCAGCACCCGGTGAACCGGAGGGGGGATTTTGGTCGGGGAACGCAGCTGATTTCCCTAGCCACCCAGGGATAAGACCCGGGCCGCTGCGGAGCCAGGAGGAAGGGACACTTCCCAAAGAAGGGAGGGTTCGGTTGGAAGACAGGGAAGGGTATTTTATATTTTTAGACATCGATCTGGCTGCCTGCACCGCCCCATAGCTTTGGGGAGCAGATAAGCCAACCTGAAGAAGCACCAGGCTGAGAGCAGACGCGAATCTGCACTCAAACTGATTTACTGAGCAGCCCGGTGACGCTGGAGCTCGGCGCCAGAAGGGGCGGAATCCGCCATCTTTAGTACTCCTCACTGACTAACATCAGAGTTTCAGCTAACCTGGGGAGTCCGGAAAGTGGAACGTGCTTGATTAATTTCCACGGGCCCAGCAAGGGTCCCTTCCATAGGGGGTTGGTCTAGAAGAGGAATTATTTTGGGTCCTGCATTTGGCTAAAAAAAAAAAAAAAAAAAAAAAAAGTGAGGTCACCTCAACAATTGAAAAATAAATTCTTTTTAATTTAGTTTAATAGCTAAAAGCTGCTTCAGGACCTGCATATAGAACCCTGTGGGGAAATTCATTGATAAACACAAGTAGGCAGGAAGGATCCACGTGGACCCTAGGGGAATCATTGACCCCCCTTAGCTCTGTTTGACTGCTTGCCTGTGTGGATCATTGGTTTCTCTCTGTTACTTTCTGGTCTATTGCTATTATTCCCATTTTCCTCCCCCCTTCCTTTTTCCTTCTATTTTTTTTTTTAAATAGGTGTGGCCAGCTGGTCGCTTATTTGCTGGGCTTCTTATTCAGTAATTTCCCACTCGCTGTATATATTGATTCTGTATTACAAACTATCGCTTATCCTTCCTGCATGTTTCTGCCTTCTGTTTTCTGTTGTGGCTCTTAGAGACAACATTTTTTCATAGGCCCACAACTTAAGAGTGTCAATTTATATCCCATCTATTTTGTTTCCTTCTTCTTTTTTCTTTTTTTTTTTTTTTATTAGTATTAACTTTTTCCTTTCAGACCTTTCTCTACTATTTCTCTACCTCCTCATAATTCTAGCCTTCTAAATCACTATATATATATATTCTTCCATTTGTTTTCCCAGTCCATTATAGGAACTCCATATTTTTTCCTAATACTCTACACTGCCTACACAAGTTAAATATTCATCTCATTAAGTCTCATTTTGCCCCTCTTTTAACTTTTATCAACATTTCTATTATCCTTCTGCCTTCCTTAC
>JAKSZT010053887.1:103239700-103293720 GCA_026826555.1 Tolypeutes matacus | reverse complement strand
GGATGTAGGCCATTTTAAATCAGCACACACCACTCAGAACTGAGTGGGAGAGAGTGTGGTCTACAGTGTGAACTGTGGTCTATGGTTGGTGGCAAGGCTCCAGGATGTGTAAGTTCATTGAGGTTGGTGGGCCACACTGTGGGAGATGTTTGTGTGGGATGTGGTGGGAGGTGTGGGAGGTGGGCAACATGGGAATCCCAGTGGGTTCCGTGTAATATTTTAGGTAATCTAAGCACCTCTTAAAATATATGTATATATATATAAATAACATTTTTGTAAGCAAATACACATATATGCATATATATTTATATATCATTTTACAAATGTTTGTATGTATTGTGAGAATTTTGATTTTTACCCATAAAAAAAAAAAAAAAAAAAGGTCCTCAAGATTCATACAAGTTATCTAATGTATTAATACTGCATCCCTTCTTACAATTGAATAATATTCCATTGTATGTATACACTACAACTTGTTTATCCACTCATCTGTTGAAGGGCATTCGAGTTGATTCCAAATTCTGGCAATAGTGAATAGTGAAGAGTGAGTAGAGAATAATGAACATTTCGTGTGCATATATCATTTCGTGTTTTTGCTTTCAGTTTTTCTGGGTATATACCCAGAAGTGGAATTGCTGGAATCTATTGCAGTTCTATAGTTAGTTTTCTGAGGAACCACCAAACTGTCCACAGTGGCTGCAGATTTCTCCATTGCCACCAGCAGTGGAGGAGGGTTCTCATTCCTCCACATCCTTTCCAACTCTTGTAGTCCTCTGTTTATCTAATAGTCCCCAGTCTGATGGGTGTAAGATAACATCTCGTTGTAATTTTGATTTTCATTTCACTAAAAGTTAGTGATATTGAGCATCTTTTCATATGCTTTGTAGCCATTTATATTTCTTCTTTGTAGAAGTGTCTATTCAAATCACTTGCCAATTTTTAAAATGGGATGTTTGTCATTTAATTTTTGAGGTGTAGAATTTCTTTATATATGCTTGGTATTAGGCCCATATCAGATATGTGGTTACCAAATAGTTTCTTCCATTGAGTAGGCTGCCTTTTCACTCTCTTGACAAACTCCTTTGAGGTGCAAAAGTTTTTAGTTTTGAGGAGCTTCCATTTATCTGTTTTTTATTTCATTGTTCATGCTATGTGTGTGAAGTTCATGAAACCATTTCCTAATATAAGATCACATAAATGCTTCCCTACATTATCTTCCAAGGTCTTTATGGTCTTGGCTCTTATATTTTGATCTTTGATCCATCTAGAGTTAATTTTTTTGTGTGTAAGATGTGAGATGGTGTTCCTCTCACATTCTATTGGATATAGATATCTGGTTCTTCAAGCACCATTTGTTGAAGAAGCCATTCTACCATAGTTGAATGAGCTTGGTGACCTTGTAGAATATCAGTTGACTGTATATGTGAGGATATATATCAGAACTCTCAATTTGGTTCCATTGGGTAGTATGTCTATCCTTGTGCCAATACTATGCAGTTTTTACCACTGTAGGTTTGTATTATGTTTTATAGTCAGGTAGTATGATTCATCAAATTCTGTTTTTCCTTTTCAATATGTCTTTGGCTATTTGGGGCCTCTTGCCCTTCCAAGACAATTTCATAACTGGTTTTTTCTAATTTAGTAAAAAATAAAATACTGTGGTGATTTTTTTGGGATTGCATTTAAACTGTAGATAAATGTGGGTAAGATAGACATCTTAAAGATATTTAGTCTTCCTATCCATGAACAGGGAATGTTCTTACACTTAATTCTTTGATTTCCTTTATCAGTGTTGTACAATTTTCTGCATATAAGTCCTTTACATCTTTAGTTAAATTTATTCCTATGTATTTGATTCTTTTAGTTGCTAATGTAAATGGGATTTTTTTCTTGATTTCCTACTCAGATTGCTCGCTATTGGTGTACAGAAATGATACTGATTTTTGCCCATTGATCTTATAACCTGCAACTTTACTGAACTAATTTATAAGGTCTAAAAGTTTTGTTGTAGATTTTACAGGGCTTTCTATGTGAAGGACCATGTAATCTGCAAATAGTGAAATTTTTACTTCTTTACAATTTGGATGCTTTTTAAAACTTTTTCTTGCCTAAGAGCTCAAACAAGTACTTCTAACACAGTGTTAAATAGAATCAGTGAAAGTGGGCATACTTGTCTTCTTCCCAATCTTAGAGGGAAAGCTTTCAGTATTTCTCCATTGAATATGCTGTTAGCTGTGGGTTTTTCATATATACCCTTTATTATATTGAGGAAGTTTCCCTCTATTCTTATCTTTTGTAGTGTTTTTATCAGGAAAATGTGCTGTACTTTCTTGAATGCTTTTTCTGCATCTATAGATATGACCATTATGTTTTCTTTTCTTTTGATCTGTTTATGTGGTGTATCACATTGGTTGATTTTCTCATGTTGAATCATCCTTGCATACCATAGATGAAACCCACTTGGTCATGGTGTATAATTCATTTGATGTGTTGTTGAATAGGGTTAGCAAGTATTTTGTGGAGGATTTTAGCATCTAAGTTCATTAGAGAGATTGGTCTATAGTTTTCCTTTCCTGTGGCATCATTGTTTGGCTTTGGTATTAGGGTGATGTTGGCATCATAAAATGAGATAGGCAATGTTCCCTCCACTTCTATTTTTTGAAAGAGTATAAGCAAGATTGGGGTTAGTTCTTTCCAGAATGTTTGGTATAATTCACCTGTGCAGATATCTGGTCCTTAGCTCTTCCTTGTTGGGAGGTTTTTGTTGACTAATTCTCTCTCATTACTTGTGATTGGTCTGTTGAGTTAATCAATTTCTTCTTTTGATAATGTAGGCCTCTTGTGTATTTCTAGGAATTGGTCCATTTCCTCTAAATTATCCATCTTGTTGGCAAATAATTTTTCAAAGTATCCTCTTATGATACTCTTTATTTCTCTGTGGTCAGTGGTGGTATCCCCTTCTTCATTTCTTATTTTATATATTTGCATCTTCTCTCTTCTTTTCTTTGCTAATCTAGCTAAGGATTTCTCAATTTTATTAATCTTCTCAAAGAAAGAGTTTGTGGTTTTGTTTATTTTTTCTAGTGCTTTCTTATTTTCAATTTCATTTAGTTCTGCTCTAATTTTTGCTATTTCTATATTTCTACTTCTTTGGGATTAGTTTGTTGTTTTTTTTTTCCTAAATTTTCTAGGTGTTCAATTAAGTCTTTGATTTCAGTTCTTTCTTCTTTTTTGATATAGGCATTTATGGCTATGAATTTCCCTCTCAGTTTTGCTGCATCTCATAGGTTTTGATATGTTGTGTTGTCATTTTCATTTCTTTCAAGTTAATTACTGATGTCTTTTGAGATTCTTTCCTTGGCCCACTGTTTTTCTAAGAGTGTGTTGTTTAACTTCCATATCTTTGTGCTTATTCTGTTTCTCTGGCCCTTACGGATTTCCAGCTTCATTCCATTGTGGTCAGAGAAATTATCTTTCAAGATTTCAATCTTTTAAAATTCATTGAGACTTCTTCTCTGGCTTATCAAGTGGTCTGTCCTAGAGAATGATCCATGTGCACTCAAGAAGAAAGTACATCCCCTGAATTTGTATGTAATGTTCTGTATATGTCTATTACATCCAGGTCCTCTAATGTATTATTCAAAGTTTTGTTTCTTTATTGATTCTCTGTCAAGATGTTCTTGTAATGGTGATAATTGTGTATTAAAATCCCCCACTATAATTGTAAAGGCATTTATTTCTCCACTTAGTTTTTCCAATGTTTTCCTCATGTATTTTGAGGTGCCCTGGTTAGGTGCATAAATGTTTATGATTGGTCTTTCTTCTTGATAGAGTACTCCTTTTAATAATATATAGTATTCTTCTTTTTCTCATAAAATAGTTTTGCATTTAAAGTCTATTTTGTAAGATATTAGTATAGTTGCTCCTGTCTTCTTTGGGTGTTGTTTGCTTGTAAAATTCTTTTCCATCCATTCACTTTCAGCTTCCTTGCATCCCTGGGCTTAAGGTGGGTTTCTTGTAGACATGATATAGATGGGTCATATTTCCTTATCCATTCTGTCAATCTGTTTCTCTTGACTGGTGAGTTTAATCCATAACATTCAATGTTATTACTGTCAAGGAATTACTTACATTAGCCATATTTTCTTTAGTTTTATGTATGTGTATGTAGTTTTTATTTCTCTTTTTATCTTTTTAGTTGTTCTTATACTCTTGTCCAACTCTCTCTCTACTGTTTTTTCCTTTCAATCTGCAGAACTTTCTTTAGTATTTCTTTAAATGCAGGTTTCTTATTGACATACTCTCTTAATTTTTGTTTATCTGTGAATATTTTGAACTCTCCCTCATCTTTGAATGCCAGCTTTGCTGGATAGAGAATTCTTGACTGGAAGTTTTTATCTTTTAACACCTTAATTATATCAAACCATTGCCTTCTTGCCTCTGTGGTTTCAGATGATAAGTCAGCACTTAATCTTATCAAGCTTTATCTTGTATGTGATTGTTCCCTTTTCTCTTGCTGCTTTCAGTATTCTCACTTTGTCTTGAGCATTGGGCAATTTGACAAATATATGTCTTGGAGTAGATCTGTTAGGATTTATACTGTTTGGGGTGTGCTGCATTTCCTGGACATGTATGTCCATGTTCTTCAATAGGATTGGGAAGTTTTCAGCCATTATTTCCTTCAACACACCTCTTGTCCCCTTTCCCTTTTCTTCTTCTTCTCCTTCTTGGATGCCTATAAGGCATATATTTGTGCATTCCGTGTTGTCATTCAGATTCCTGAGTCCCTGCTGAATTTCTTCTATCTTTTTATCTCTCTATTCTTCTATCTGTTTGATTTCAGCAGTACTGTCTTCCACATTGTAGTTTTTTCCTCTGCACATTCAAATCTGTTGTTATGTGCTTCCATTGTATTTTTCATTACTTGTATTGTGCCATTCATCACCCTATCCATTATCTTTTTATGTATGTTTATAATTTCTTCAGTGTGTCCTCCCAGTGTCTTCTTAATATCCGTAATGTCTTCCTTCCCTCCATCACATTCATTCATGATATTTTTTTTGACATCTCTTATCACAGTTTTTCCGTGTTCCACCCCTTTTCTCTCTGGCAGTCGCCAGAGTCCTGGTGATCAGCTGTCTTTTTCTACCTCCTTTCTGATGTAATTCCTCTCTTTACTTAGGTGACTGGACATTACAGCTTGTCTAAGGAGATCCCCCTCCCTTCACCCTGTTGAGTCGGGTTCCCCTCCAATATTTAAGGGGTTGCCAGCTGGCTAAACTCACTGCAAAGAAATCACTATTCACCTTCCCAGACCCCTCTTTCTCACAGGGAATCAGCCATCACACTCCTGTTTGGAGCAGGGAGCCAGTGGCTCCACCTAGGCTATCCACCTAAAGGGGGGTATATGTCCTTCTTCCAGCCACCACAGTGAACAACCTATGACTTTCCCCTGGCTTCCCTCTCTGTCCTATACCCTCCTAGATGACCCAGAGTACCTTCCCATTCTATATATATCCAAAGTATCTGGCAGGGAGGAAGACATCTGCTCTCCTCTCAGTTAGATACAATTTTCCAGGAGTTTTATTCTCAGTTAATATCTTGGGTGTGGGCAAGGAGAGCCTTTCCTGGTAGTCAGGAGGTTTAATAACTCACAATCACTTGCTTTGGCTTCTTTGTCTGTTTGACTCACATTCTCCTGGGAGTTGTGAAGCACTGTCCTGGTTTGCTGTACCCCAAAGCAGGTCCACAAGGCAGCCTTTGGCTATTTCTCCATTATTTTAGCGAGAGCTGAACTTTATCTGCCTAACTCATTGGCCATGCTTCCATGATCCCCCTGATATTTCTTTCTTTCTGCTTGCTTTGGGATTGGTTTGTTGTTCTTTTATCTAGTTTCTCTGGTTCTTCAGAGGGCTTTGATTTTAGCTATTTTTAAAATATATTTTTTGTTTCTTTTAAAGAAACTTAGATTACACAAATGTTACATAAAAATTTAAGGATTCCCATCTGCTCTACTCTCTACATCTCCCACATTTTCCTAAATTAACAACATCCTTCATTAGTGTGGTACATTCATTACAATTGATGAAAACATTTTGGAGAACTGCCACTAAGCATAGATTATAGTTTACATTGTAGTTTAAACTTTTTCCTCACAATTTTGTAGGTTATGGTAAGATATGTAATGACCTGTATCTGTCATTGCAAGTCATTCAGGACAATTCTCAAGTCCTGAAATTGTTTTTTCTTTTTTAATGTTGGCATTTAGAGCAATAAATTTCCCTCTCAGCACTGTCTTCTATCTATCCCATAAGGTTTGATAAGCTGTGTTCTAGTTTTCATTCATCTCAATATATTTACTCATTTCTCTTGCACTTTCTTCTTTGACCCACTGATTGTTTAGGAATATGTTGTTTAGTCTCCATGTATTTGCAAATTTTCCATTCCCACCTATTATTGATTTCCAACTTCATTCCATTATGATCAGAGAAGGTGCTTTGTATAATTTCAGTCTTCTTAAATTTATTGAGAGCTGTGTTGTGTCCCAATATGTGGTCTCTCCTGAGGAAAGATTCATAGGCACTTGAGAAGAATGTATAACCTGTTGATATAGGGTGCAATGTTCTGTATATGTCAAGTCCAGCTCATTTATCACAGTGTTTCACTTCTCTGTATTTTTGTTGATCTTTTTTGATCTATCTAGTTGTTTTATCTATTGATGTCAGTGGTGTGTTGAAGTCTCCAACTATTCGTGTAGAGATTTCTACTTTCAGTTTTGCCAGAGTTCACCTCATATATTTTGGGGCATCCTTGTTAGGTGCATAGATATTTATGATTGATGCACCTTCCTGGTGAATTGTCCTTGATGACTTTCTACATCTCTTATCACTTTTTTTGCATATAAAGTCTGTTTTTTCTGACACCAGTATACTACCCCTGCTCCCTTTTGGATATGATTTGCATGAAATATCTTTCTCCAACCTTTCCCTTTCAGTCTATTTGCATCCATGAGGCGAGTCTCCTGAAGAAAGAATATCTATGGCTCATGTTTTCTTATCTGTTCCGTTAGCCTATGTCTTTTTTTTTTTTTTTAAAGATTTTATTTATTTATTCATTTATCCCCCCCCTTGCTGCTTGCGCTCGCTGGGCCAGCCAACCACGCCGTGCGGGCGGGCCCGCCCCCACCAGGAGGCCCCGGGAACCGAACCCGGGGCCTCCCACACGGCAAACGGGAGCCCCACTGATTGAGCCACAGCCGCCTCCCAGCCTATGTCTTTTGATAGGGAAGTTTAATCTGTTAACATTCAATGTTATTTCTGTAAAGGCATTGATTACTTCAGCTATTTTGTTCTTTGGCTTTCTTATGTCATCTCTTATTTTTGTCCTCTTCTTACCTTTTCGGTTACCCTGTCTGGTATACTTCACTCCTACACTCTACTCCAAGCCTATCTTTTCTTTTATAGCTGCAAAAATCCCTTCAATGTTTCATACAGAGCTGTATTATTGTTTATGAACTCTTAGTTTCTATCTGTGTATATTTTAAACTCACAATCATATTTGAAGGATAATGAATTCTTGGCTGGCAATTTTTCTCTTTAGTTCCTTAAGTATATCATACCATTGTCTTTTTAACTTCATGGCTTCTGAAGGGAAATCCACACTGTCTTATTGGATGTCCCTTGTATGTGATGTTTCACTTTTCCTTTGCTGCTTTCAGAATTTTCTCTTTATCTTTGGCAATTGGCATTCTGAATACTCTGTGTCTTGAGGCAAGTTTATTTGGATTTAGTCTAATTGACGTATGCTGTGCTTCCCAGACACATATATTCATGTCTTTCATGAGAGTTGGAAATTTTTGGCCATTATTTCCTTAATAATACTCATTCTGTTCCTTTTCCCTTCTCTTTTCCTCTGGAACTCCCATAACACATATGTTACTGTGTTTCATGCTATCATTAACTCCTTGAACCCTTGCTCAATATTTTTCCATTCTTTTCTCTATTTGTCCTTCTCTCTTTACAATTTCATTTGTTCTTTCCTCTACGTTGAAAATTCTTTCTTCTATGATTTCAAATCTGCTGTTGTGCACCTCTATTGTATTTTTAATCTCACTTATTTCATCCTTCTTTCCCATAACTCTGTTATATTTATATTGAAGTTTTCAAATTTTTCTTTGTGCTCATCCAGTGTCTTCTTAATGTCTTATTTCTTTAGCCATGTTGTCTTTCAACTCCGTTTGATTTAGGAGATTTGTATGAACTTCATTGATTAGCTGTTTCAAGTCCTGTGTCTTGTCTTGAAATTTGGTTTATTCCTTTGCCTGGGTTATATCTTGCTTTATCTTAGTATGTAATATTGTAATATTTTGTAATATTTGCTGATGTCCAGGCATCTGATTCTGATGCTGAGTTTACTCTGATGCTCAGTTTCTCTCTCTTGCCTAGGTATTTACTGTTAAGAAGCTGTGTGCTACTGCTGTTCTTTGACTCTTGGATCAACTTGTTCAAGATATTTAGGATTGTTCCAGTTTAACTTCTGGAACCAGGGCTAAGGAACCAGTAATGGAGTGCAGGCCAGGTCCTTGGAAAGGGTGGCAGTAAAGGAAACCTGCTTTCCACTTTTATTTATTTCCTATTAATTTTTTCCTTTTCATGCACTTTTGTGATCTGGCCAACAGATGGCACTCTTTAGAAAACCTCTTACCTCAGACTGGAGGTGTCAGGAGGAATGCATTCAGTGTAACTCTCCAGGTGGGCAGGGGGTGCATAAGCAATATCCTCAGGACTGACCACACCTCAATAACAAACTTTCTCAGAAGCTATGCTCATCCTTAGACAGGCCGCACCCTCCCTGCCTTTACCCTCTCAACAAAAACCTGGGCAGTAGGGAGGGTGCTTGAGAAGGCAAATTATCTTTAGCTCCCTGCTGGTTCTCAGTGCAAACAATGTCATGGCCCCACCTGGGCTGGAAGTAGCAGACCAAGTTCACAAACCCAAATCTGAATTTGCTGTAGGCTGCATTTCTCCTTCTCCCCTTTCTTGGGGAACAGGACCCCTACAACTCACTCAGTCCATAACCACGACTGTCCATAGCCACTGCAGTCTGCTGACATCTGTTTTCTCTAAAGCTGGGGAGGTGGGTTCCTGCTGCTACTTTTGCAGTTTTACTCATGGGATTTTCCAGCCAAGCAAGTCTTCTTTCCTTCACCTCTCTTTCTCCTAGGTCATATCTAGTGTTCCCCTGCTCCCAAGCCACAGAACAGTCCTCTAGACAGGGTCCTCCTGTCCTCTAGCTATTTTTTTCTGGAAGAAAGTTATCTTTTTGTCTGTCTTTTTCTCCATCTTCCTGGAAGTCCCAGAATTGCTTTCTTAATTACCATTTTGGAGTGTTCATTGCAGATTTATCATACACAACTGAGTTCTGATTTTGCTGCCATCTCCCAGACATACTCAACAGCACCAGGAATCAAAAACAGCTCACAGCACAGCTCACAGTAGCCCATCAGGCTCTCTGGACTAGGTCCCACAAAGACTCAATGTGAAAGACTGTGGGCTTGTAATTTTTGCAGCATGGCTCTATGGCTTCCCCTCTACTCATATCAGCATCAGGGAAGGATGCCCTCCCCCCCCAGAAAAAAAAAAAAAACATATTCCCAGCTTGAATTCAAAGAGAGCTCTGTCCATGTAGGGCAGCTCCCACAGGTAGGTAATCAGGAACATTTTCCATGTTAAGAGGTTCTTAACAAGGGTTCCATGAGTTTGAATTGAAATTCAAAATAACATTATTCTTGTGGGGATGTATTGTTGCAGGTGTGATATATTTATTAAATAATACACAGTATAGTGTGGACTTATTAAGGGGTCTGTGGTTTTCACAAGACTGGTAAACGATTCCATGGAACATAAAAGGTTAAGAACCCCTGCTGTAGTTGGACCCCAGCCTCGTACTCTAGCAACAGTAAGGACCAACAGGGAGCCAATGAAAATTTCTTCAAGGTTATATGCAGATATATTCATGTCAAGTTTGCCAGAACGAATATCAAGGAACTTCAAAGCAAATACCTAGGGAAGATAACTTAATCCCCCAAAAGCCAAAGTAAACTCATTAAACTTTTTTTTTTTAAATATATTTTATCTATTTCTCTCCCTCCCCCCCTCCCCACTTTGTTATTTTTGCACTCACTGTCTGCTGATCTTCATTTTTTAGGAAGCATCAGGAACTGAACCTGGAACCTCCCTTGTTGGAAGGAGGTGCCAAATCATTTGAGCCATCTCCACTCCCTGCTTGTTGTGTCTTTCATTATGTTCCCCTCTTGCATCATCATGTTGCTGCATCATCATCTTGTTGCATCATCATCTCAATGCATCATCTTGTTGTGCCAGCCCCTTGCATCAGCTCATTGTCTTGCTCATCTTCTTTAGGGAGCACTGGGAACCAAACCCAGGACTTCCCATGTGGTAGGTAGGCACTTAAGGGCTTGAGACTCATCTTCTTCTCTCATTAAACTTTTGATGCAGGATGAGGATTATGAGCTGAGTGGAAGTCAAAGAGATGATATGGAAGATCAGCAGGTGCTGAATATGACAGTCATGAGTGGGACCTGAACAACCCATATATGCTGCTGTGACATATGTCACACCAGGCTCGAGGATATTACTCAGGGCAAGGTGGAGATAGGCTAATGTCATAGCAGGTTTTCAACAGGGTTCCACTGAAGAGGAACCCAGCACCTTCATATCATACAAAACCATTACCACTAAAATCACTAAGGAGTTTCTGCTTTAACAGTATTCCATGAGATTTGGGGGAGTCAAGATTATGGCCACTGGCCCCCACTATCAGACTTGGAGAAGGACAGGACAAAAGAGGAGGTCCCCAGGGGAAACATACCAGTCCAATCTCTGGAGTTCCACCTGCATGGTATACAGAGTGGCCACCTGGCAGAAGAGGCCTTAGGACCCCTCCTCTTGTCTCCTAGTCAACTCCTAGGAGTACTTTAAAGCTGAAGTTCATTTCTTAGTTTGTTAGTAATAGTTTTAACTATCTGGAGATCACAGATATCCTTTTTACTTCACCCATGGAGTACCCACTGCACCACATGCACTGCAGCCAGTAGCATTTGATCAGGCCCCACTCACAATCAAGTGTATAGTGCACCTCAACAGATGTCCTGCATCATTTCTTGTTGATCCAGGTAGTTCATGATTTTCATCGTCTCTTTCAAGTACCATGAGTGTGGCTGGGCCTCCTGGAGATCCTGAACATCTCACCTTGGTATTTTCTCTCCCACTTGTCTTGTTTCCTGCTGGCACACCTCAAGCATGCATTACTGCAGATAAACTTAATGAACTGCTTCATGACCCCTTGCTGGCCCCGGATGTTGCCTAAAGGTGAGACTGGCCTCACCCCAAAGGAAAAGTCTGCTCCTTGCTAATCACTTGGTGTTGCCCCATGTGGTTAGAGTTTCCCTTGGAAACAGCTTGGGGAGAATTGGTTCCATCAGTCTCCATCCCCACTGCAGCTCATTTACGCAGAGGGTGAGGACAAAGGGCCAAGCTGGGAGCTTGTGCTGGGCCGAGGTCCCTTCCAGTGACATTCTTCAGGCCAGGCCTGAGGTCAGGCTAGGCTACACCAAAGCCATCAGAAGTTGTTGCTGCAAGTGAGGCAGGGCCTGAGACTATGTGGCTGAAGCCAAAGTCTGGGAAGATCCTGACTGTGCTGCACTTTGACTTTCTCTTCTCTTCCAAATGAAGGACTGGCTAAGGCTGCTTTTCTCCAAAAGATTAGTATTGCATGGTTGACCAGGGCTGGTGGGCAAGTTGTTCCTTGGGGTGAGCTTCTCCTTCTCCTTGCTTGGCAGGGGATGGGCAGGAATGTTGACCATGCTCTGAACTCTGGTCCTTCTCATGACACTTGAACTTCTTTCTTTTATTCCTTTATGTTTCTGAATAAGGAATCAGAAGTTGAATTGTGGGTTCACTGTATCTTTAGAGCATGGTCTTGGCAGGCACAACATGTTGTACCATGTGGTATGGGGAAGGACTGCAGCTGTGTTTCTGATCAGGTGAGGCCTGTGGCTGGAGGGCAATGGTGGAGGCCTCTTGCTCCCATCTGTTGTAGCCCAGTAACAGATTGGTTGTCATGACTTCATCATGATTTTTCATGAGTAATTACTTTACCTCTTCTATGCTGTATCCCACGGACATCATCAGTGCTGTCTGGTGAGGGACCTGGTAATCCAGGAGGGGTGCCACATAAGGCTTCAGTTCTTGATCTCATAACCCACATTTACCCAGAGATCGCTCATTATATGCTGCAGTGTTCTCTTGCATTTTTCTCATTAGATGCTGCAGTGTACTCTTGTGATTTTTACAAATTTGATAAGATTTACATAGTCCATGGATTCTCTGCAGGTTCTGGAAGCTCAGTGAAGTTGAAAGGTAGATCCCTGGCTCACAATGGTGTAGAGATTCACTCCTAGGCTCCAGACATCAACAGCAGGCCCATCATATTTTTGTCCCTGCCAGATTTCTAGGGCAGTATATTGGAGACTGCCACACAAGGTTTCCAGATTCTTGTCACTGATAAATTTGTTGCTTAAGACAAAATCATGAAAGTTGATAGTCCCATGAGCATTCAGCAGCAGGTTTTCTGTCTTTAAGCCTGTGGGCAATATACTTTTTTTATGTGTATTTATTTATTAGAGAAGTTGTGAACTTACAAAACAATCATGCATAATGTGCAGAACTTCCAAACAACACCCTTCCACCAACACTTTACTTTGTAGTGGAACATTTGTTACAGATTATGAAAGAATACCATCAGACTGTTACCACTATGGCCCATACTGTACATTAGGTATATTTTCCCACACACTCCTATTATTAACATCATGTATTAATTGTATACATTTATTATACTTCATGAGAGAGCACTCTCATATTTGTACTGCTAATCACAGTCCATCTTCCACTACTTGGTTCACTGACATCCAATACCAGGCTTTGCACAATCTATCCAAAGTGTATACTAAGTGGCTATCACTTTCATCATGGAGTTGTGCAGTCATCACCTCAGTAAATTTTCCCCCTCAGATGACATTTTCATTTATTTAGAAAGTCTAAAAGAATTTACCAAAGGGAAAAAAAGAAAAACAAACCTACCAAAAAGGAAGTTTAGCAAGGTTGCAGGATACAAGATCAAAATAAAATATCAATTGTATTTCTACACACTAGTAAATATAATCCAAACAAGAAATTCATAAAGCAATTGAATTCACAATAGCATCAAATAAGAGAAATTACTTTAATAAAATGGTGTGAAACTTGGACACTGAAAAATACAAAACACCATTGAGAGAAATCAAAGATCTCCAAATAAATGGAGTGGTATATTATGTTCATTGATAGGAAGAATAAACATTGATGATATGACAATTATTCCCAAACTGACCTAAAGATTCAACACAATCCCCATGAAATTCCCTCATCCTTATTTTATAAATTGATAAGATGATAACACATATTTGGAAACACAATATTCTCAAATATCCACAACAGTATTTGAAAGAAAAAAAAGCAGAATTGGAGGACTACCTGATTTCAAAATTTACAATGTAACTATAGCAATTTTTATTATTATTATTATTATTTTATTTTTATTTTTATTATGGGTAAAAATCAAAATTCTCACAATACATACAAACATTTGCAAAATGATATATAAATATATATGCATATACGTGTATTTGCTTATAAAAATGTTATTTATATATATATATATACATATATTTTAAGAGGTGCTTAGATTACCTAAAATATTACACGGAACCCACTGGGATTCCCATGTTGCCCACCTCCCACACCTCCCACCACATCCAACACATACATCTCCAGTGTGAACTGTGGTCTATGGTTGGTGGCAAGGCTATAGTAATTTTTAAAATGTAGTATTGGCATAAGGATAGACACACAGACCAATGGAAAAGATCAGAAAGTCCAGACACACACCCTCTTTTACATGGCCAACTGATTTGTGACAAAAGTGCTAAAGAATTCAATAAAGAAAGGATAGTCTTTTCAAACAACATTGGAGGAACAATTGGATATGCAAGAAAAAATACATATGTACATATACATGCACATATATGCATCCATACATAACATTCATAAATGAATGAATAAATAATAAAATGAACTTAGATCCCTACCTCACATCATGCAAAAAAATCAACCCCAAATGGACAACATATTTGTGTGTAAAACCTAGAACTATACAATTATCAGGGGAAAATATAGGAAAAGCTTTTGTGACTTTGGTGAGGTGAAGATTTATTTTATATGACGTAAATGTGAGATTCATAAAAGATGATATCTGTAAGGTGGACTTCATCAAAATTAAAAACTGACATCATTTGGAGGCTCAGCTAGGGATAGAGTCAGATTATTTGTAGAGTTATGATCCCAAAGAGTTTCGTGTTTATATGGGTTATAGCTATCTACGTTTCCCTTATCAGAAACTAAAACCTAGACTACTTCAGTGGCTTCTACCTTACTAGTTTGAAAACCGGTAATAGTATGTGTGTTAGTCAGCCAAAGAGGTGCTAATGTAAAATACCAAAAATGGGTTGGTCTTTATAAAGGGTATTTATTTGGGGTAGAAGTTCACAGATACCAGGCCTTAAAGCGTTAAGTTTCTTCTCTCACTACTGTCCATTGCCACGTGTTAGAGCAAGATAGCTGCTGGCGTTTGCCTGGGTTCAGGCTTCTGGGGTTCCTCTCTTCCCGGGGCTGCGTTTCTCTCCAGGCTTAGCTCCTGTTTCCTCCACAAGGTCAGCTGTAGATGATCAGGTGAACGGCTTGCTTCTCTTCTCCTGGGGCCTTCTTTCCAACATCAAAACTGCTTCTCAAAAGACTGCTTCAACTGTCCTTTGCCTTGCCTTTTATATTTGATTCCCCACCCACCAAGGGGTGGGGCTCAACACCCTAATCCTAACCTAATCATGCCCAGATTAACAGATCAGTTTACAAGCATGATTCAATTATATTTTTGGAATTCATAATTACATCAAACTGCCACAGTATGTGACTTTGAAAGAGTTCATAAGGTTGACATTGAAAATATCCAATTCCTTTTTCTGTAACTCTTCCTGATTGGAATAAAAAAGATGACACAAAGTGATATCATGCTTCTATATGAAAATATTCTGTTGCTTAAAGCATAAGAAAGAATATTATTAGCATTTATAATGCTGAAGAAAAATTATTCATATTTTCATTTCTTATTTACAGTATTGCCCAGTTTCTTTGGAGAAGGTTTATGCCTTTCAAAAGCTAAAAATCTCACTATCTTTTTTCCTACCTTTAGATGTGGAGAGTGAAGCTGTGCATAAAGAAACCAAGTATTGTACACATTATTCTTTAAAAAATTTTTTTATTTAAAAGATACTTAGATTACATAAATGTTACACAAAAAATATAGGGATTCCCATTTGTCCCACTTCCCACACCTCCCACAACTTCCCACAAAAACATCCTTCATTAGTGTGGCACATTAATTACAATTGAAAAACACATGCTGGGGTGTTTCCATTAAGCATGAACCATAGTTCACATTGTAGACCACACTCTACAATGAGAGGGGGTTTATATCCCATGGTGGAGATGGATGGGATTATCCTGCCTGCAGCTGTAGACTCTCCATTAACTGGGATGGCCATTATCCATCATCATCTCCCCACCAGTTGTCCTGGGTGAGTCCAAAGAGCTGTAGAGTAGGAGTTGCTGCTCCACCAAGGTTATGGCCCTAGCTGGCACATGGACAGCCCAAAGACTCAAGTCTCTGGATGTACACTTACAAACTCCAGTACCAAGTATAGGTTTAAATAGAAGGGACAGATGAGCCATGTACAGGGAAGATATAGTTGAGTCCAACTCTGTCTCTCTCAGGAGGACAAACTACAAAGTAGAGCCCACTGGAAAGGCACCAAACTCTGCAGCTATCTGCCCTGACATAGGACCTGGGAGTCTCCAGAGCCATCAGGAGCCCCACTATTTGCAGTGATATCCACTTTGGAATTCTATGAGATCCTACTGAGATGTGCATAAGCGTTACCTCTGGGATGACCTCCTGACTCATTTTGAAGTCTCTTAGCCATATAAACTCATTTGACTTTACCTTTTCCCCCTTTTATTCAAAGCCTTTTTCCAGCTGCATTGCCAGTTGTCACTTGGTAGCAATCCCCCTGTGCCAGGGAGGCTCATCCTTGGGATCATGTCCCATGCTGGGAGGAAGGTAATGCATTCATATGCTGAGTTTTGCTTAGAGAGAGGCCACATTTAAGCAACAAAGAGGCTCTCAGGAGGCAACCCTTAGGCACCCCATAACAATAGGCTAAGTTTCAATTTCAAGAGCAAAGATGTGTAAGGCTAGTCATCAATATCAAGGGCCCATCAGTGGATCATCCTCCTTCACCAGTCACTTGGGGGATGATTGCTGCTCCCTTAGAGAATGTGGCAGAGCTCTCCAGGATGGGAATGCAATATTCTCTCATTTATTTAGTCGTTCTCCACCCACTGTGACAGTGTCCCATGAACATTTGAACATTATTTTTTAAGTCAACAATCTATGAATCCTGTGTTCCTCATATTCAGCATGGCAATGGTGTCTGGGGAGTGGACAGGGCAATAATATCTCATGTGTGGAACAGAGAGGTCTCTACATGGTTTTTAAAAACTTCTTTGAAATATAGTGTAGCTTTGCCATTTAGTTTGTGAGTCTTAAATCTTTCATATGCCTTCATTCTTTCATTATTGCCTTTCATATTGATTTGATTTTATAGTGAACAATTTTTATCCCTTCTCATTTCTTTCTGTGTGTATTTTTCAGATGCTTGGTTTGTGTTTATATGGGGCTAAATTTACCTTCCTAAATCTATAACAATCAAGTTTGATTTGATAACAACTTAACTTCAACTATGTCAGGTTCTTGAGGGAAACAGATCTGACAAGATGTATTAGGGTTATCTCAGGAAACAGAATCA
The DNA here is from genome assembly GCA_026826555.1 of Tolypeutes matacus. NCBI lineage: Eukaryota > Metazoa > Chordata > Mammalia > Cingulata > Chlamyphoridae > Tolypeutes > Tolypeutes matacus. Next base: position 103,276,679 of record JAKSZT010053887.1, on the reverse strand, counting down.
ACAGGAGATATATGTCAATAATATGAAATTTTATAAGAGTCTCTCATGCAATCTTGGGGATGCACAAGTCCAGGTTCTGCAGGCAGGCTGCAAGCCAGGGGCTCTGATGAAAGTCCAGTGAAAGGTCTTTGATGAGTTTGTGGGAGAATTTGATTGTCCAAAGATGAGCTGGGAAATTCTCTCTGAATGTTGAAATCACTTCCCCTTTTAAGGCATTCAACTGATTGGATAAAAGTATCATCTTTTATCATTGCCAATGCAACCTCCCTGATTGATGCAGATGTAATCAGCTATCCATGCAGTAAACTCACTGGTGATTGAAGTCTATAGATGCTCTTGTATTACAATTAGCCCAGTGCTTGCTGGACCAAACACCTGGACAATTACATGGATGAGTTGACACATTAGCCTAACCATCACACAGGAGATATCTGTAAATATTATGAGATTTTATAAAATTTTCTCACATGACCATATGCATGCACAAGTCTAAATTCTGTAGGGCAGCCTATAAGCCTGGAACTCCAATGAAACTTCTCAATGAAATAGTTCCACAGGAGAAGCTGTCTGAAGAAGAGATGGGAATTTTCTCACTGATTGCTGAAATCATTTCTCCTTTTAAGGCCTTCAACAGATTGGATGAGACATCTTTCATTGCTGAAGGCAATATCCTCAGCTGGTTGTAGATGTAGTCATTCATAGATGCTGTATTAGTCAGAAAAAAGGGTGCTGATGCAAAACACCAGAAATATGTTGGCTTTTATAAAGGGTATTTATTTGGTATAGAAGCCCACTGTTGTGAGGCCTTAAAGCATAAGTTACTTACCTCACCAAAGTCTATTGTCACGTGTTGGAGCAAGAGAGCTGCTGATATCTGTGAGCGTTTAGGCTTCCTGGGTTCCTATCTCCTCAGGGCTTGCTTGTCTCCAGGCTCAGCTCCTCTGCTATCTCCACAAGGTCAGCTGTAGACTATCAGATGAATGGCTGTCTCTTTCCCCAGGGCTTCTGCCATGTCTAAGAGCGATTTCTATTCCTCTGTCTTCTTTTCCTGTGTGTTCACTTCCCAGGTTCCAGCTCAAAATTCAGCATCAGAACTCCAAGTCTGCACTTTGCCATGTCTTTTATCTCTGTGTCCCCACCAAGGGGTGGGGGGGGAACTCAAGGCCTTACTGATGTGGCTCAATCAAAGCTCTAATCATAATTTAATCACACCCAGAGGAACAGACCAGTTCACAAATATAATACAATATCTATTCTTTGAATTCTTAAACAATGTCAAACTGCTAGATGCAATCAACTCACTGATGATTTAAGTGCACAAAATGTCCTCATAGTATCAGTTAGGTCACTACTTGCTTGACTGAAAATCTGGGCACCATTACACAGCCAAGTTGACACATGGGCCTAACTATGATGAACTGGATGTTAAATTCTTGGTTGGCAATTACTTTATTTCAGTACTTTAAATGTCATCACACTGCCTCTTGCCATTTTGCCTCCTTGCTTTCTGGTGTAAAACCAGTACTTAGTCTTATTGGGTTTCCCTTGTATGTGACATGTTGCTTTTGTTTTGCAACTTTCAGAATTCTTTTTTGGTCTTTAGCATTCATCAGGCACATTATAATGTACCTGGACATGGTTTTTTAAAATTTCTTCCTGTTTGGGCTTCTTGAATGTGTATATTCACGTCTTTTGTTAAATTTGAGAATTTTATGCCACTTATTATTTAATATTCATTATGCCCTTTTCTCTCTTCTTCTGTAACTTCCATAACGTGTATTGGTCTGCTTGATGGTGTCTCCCAGTGCTCTTAGGCTCTGTTCATTTCTCTTCATACTTTCCTGATCCTCTGCTGGAATCATTTCAATTGTTTTATCTTTAGGTCTACTTACTCTTTCTTCTGCCAGCTCCACTCTGCTATTGAAACACTCCTAAAGAATATTTTATTTCTATTATGGTCTTCAAATCCAGTATTTGTTTTGGTACTTTTAATAAATTCTATTCCTTTATTGAGATCTCATTTTGTTCATTTATTGGTTTTCTGATATCTTTTAGTTCTTTCTCCATGTTATCCATTATCTCCTTGTAAATATTGAAGATCATTTTATAAAAACCTTTTTCTGGAATATTCAAAGTCTGTAAGTCTGGTCTTCATTGATGGTTTCTGGACTTTTATCCTTTTCCTTTGAATGAGCCATCATATTTTGTTTGTTTGTCTTGTAATCTATTGCTGCACATTATACTTTTTAAGGTTTTAATTCTGGAATTTAGTCCCTGAGATATTTGTTCCTTAAGTTTGTATGCAACTTGTGACATGACAGACTTCTTTGAGTGCCAGGAGCTATCATAAATAAGCCAGTCAACACACATGAATGCATTTCACAGTCTTTGCAAATGGACTGTGCATTGAGTACTGCTCTGCTTCAGAGTTTTACCTTCCCATCAAAAAGATCATCCTGAGGCAAAAGTGAAGTGGAGACTCTGCTCTATATTTTCTGAGACTGGGATTGTTTTTACTCATGGCCTTAGGAATATCCCCATTTCCAAGAATCCATATGTTCCTGATATACTCTATGAAATAGCCTTTTCCCCCTCCCTATTCATACTCTATTGTATGTCTTAAAATCCATGATCCATTTCCCAGGCAACTTTGACTTAACTGTTTCTTACATTGTATTAGCTGTCTGCAAGTTGCTTCTGTTTACAGGGCAAATTTCTGAGAGGCCAAGCAGAGATGAGTTTCCTTGCTCAGTTTTTCACACTGTCACCTAATGGACTGGCACTGACATGCAGGTGCCCCAGTATGTGCATAGAGGTTACTCTGATCCCACTGGAACACAACCAGGGATTCATAATGGGAGTACAGTCCAGCTCCCTACCACATCAGGAAAGGCAATGGGAAGGGACTAGCAAGGTGTCATGGGCTGCTACCTTGTTTAAACCTGTATCTTTTAGATTCAGCACACACTCAGTTACTACAACCTTTTAATTCATTACCAGAGATTTGAGGAAGATGCCGCTGCTGATTTTTGCTAGTTGTTAAAAATTCTGTGAGGGAATGGCAGTCTGGAGCAGCAAAAGACAATGTCTTTTGGCTTCTTCACTCAACCCTCAGTCTGACAAGATTTTCTTTGAAAGCATTAGCCAAAGAGCGTCTCTCTGTCTTTTAAAACAAATGCCTTTAATGCTTTCAAATGACATTGCTTTCTTTTTTCCAGACAAAAAATACTTTTATTAAATAGTTTCTGAATTTGACAAAAGTGAATAAACTCATGTAATATGCTTTTTCATTCAAGTGAATAAAGAATAATAAAAGCTAACTCAGAAGTATCACTTCATACTAGGCTCTATTCTAAGCATTATATAAACACATATATAAGTCTTCTCAACAGCTCAACCAGGTAAACAATATTTTCCCAGATGAAGAATCTGTGACACATAGAGGAAAAGGAAGAACTAGGATTAAAAGCCAACATTTTTGACTTCAGAGTTCATGGATCTAATCACTATATTATGCTTCCTCTTTGAAATCAAAATTAGCTATAAATTGGACTCTTAAGAAATAGCACAAATAACCTTCTTGACTGCTTTTTTCCTATACATTGAGGGCACAAATATGTGTAGAAAATTGGAGTATGAATATGCTATCAAGATATCACGATCCAAAAGTTCTTTCACCCAAATATAGTCACTGCATCTCTTTTCCAGATTTAAACTTATTCTCAATCTTAAATTTTATGTTCTGTCCAGGATGCCTTTAAACCTTAGGTAAACACATGAAGTCTTGTCCCTTCCTCAAAAGTACTAACAACTATTTTTAAATGATTCATATATAATAGTGAGGTGAAGAAAGTTGAAGAATAACTCCAAGTTGCCCTAGAGAATGTTGGACCTGTTACCTGTGATATCAGTGGAGGTCCTGGATATCTGTTTCAGTTATCTTAGTAGGGAGATCTTCTCTATGGCATTTATTCTAGACAAAGCATAAATAATTACCATGAGATAAAGAACCTCTAATCAGGACCCAGCAGGTTTAAAGGGTCTGGTAGGTAACTCTGTATAGAATTAGGCAGGATTCATCCTGGAGTAGCCCCTAGAACATCTGACTTGGAGACTACTTGGTGAAAGGAGCAAAGTTCTAGAGTAAGGAACTAAAAACCTTAAGAGACATTTCTGAGCCCTGGAAACACAAGAGATCTATAGCCAGGAGCATCTCTTGCCTCCCAAAGTGAACACCAAGGGCAGAGCATCTTGGAGACACAGATGCACAAACTCCTATCAGCTAGTGACCTTCCCAGAAGGCCAACTAAACATCCCTCAAAAGTAATGAGAAAAAGCTTAGGCTGGGGGCAGCCTTCCTCACTACATCCAGTGTTATTACTCCTGACCTTTCTTTAACTGGAGAGGAGTTAGGCAAGTGCTGAGTGAACATCCCACAAGTAGTAGCCAAGACAAGAAATCAAGTCCCTCTACACCATCTGGTAATGGTGGGCCCTGAAAATATGGTCCCAATGTGAGTGAAAGTGACAAAGTGATTTCTATTTGAGACAGCCCAGAGCAAGGATTATAGATGTACTGACCATATATTCTGTTTTGTGCCTGTGGCCCAGGCATCCATACATCACATTCTTTCAGTATGAAATGTGACACAGTTTGTTTGATAAATCCTACTATCAGACTTCTAACTCAGTCAAGATGGAGCAGCTAGATTCCTTGGTAGCCCTCTGTCTTACAACAAAAATCCCTGGACATAATACAATAAACATAGGAAGATTCTGAAGAGTGGAAGGTAAAAGACAAGTTGGTTAAGGACCTTAGCACTTGAGGAAAAAGGTGGCAGTGATTTCCCTGTGCCTCCTATATATCCCAAATAGGGTGCTAGAGAAGCCCACAACCTAGAACCAACTGCTGCAGAAAAAGAGCTTGGTCTCCCAAGTAAAAGGACAGGAAAAGGCAGAAGAAAACCTTTTTTATAATGTCCACCCACCTACCCAAGCTCCAAAGGAAAAATTGCCAATGGTGTCGGTGGGTCTGAATGGGCAGCTGAATCTCCACTCCAGCTGGCAGCAACAAGCCACAGTGAGGTTTTGCAAATATATTCTTTGCTTTTTTAGGGGTAGAATGAGTTAAGTGCATCAGGCAGCTGAAACTCCACCCTCACTCAGCAACAGTGAGGTGGAATGACTCAGAGCAAGTTGGTGGTAGTCAACACTTTGCTTCTCCTCCCTCTGCTCTTCTCTCCCTGATACCAGTGAGGCCAAGCTGGGAGCTGAACATTTATCACACGCATAAGCCACAAAGTGTGGTGGAAATTTACAAGGTAAGTTTGGGCTTTTTGCTTCATTGTTGCTGGGTGATGTCTATTGGAGCCCAGTAGGGAGATAAACATGCACCTCCATTTAGACCTGTATGCTATACTTCAACAGGGTAACTGCCTTCAAATGAGAAGGTTAAATAGGATCCAGAGTCACATTTCCATAGTGTCTAAGGTACAATAAAAAACCACTGGTCATGCCAAGAATCAGGAAATATTCAACTTGAATGAGAAAAAACAACAGATGCCAACAATGAGATGGCACAGATGTGATTAACTCAGAAAGATTTTAAGAGATAGAGTGAGGGAGAAAGGGAGATAGAATATGAAAAAGGGAAGGAAAGGAAATTAGGGTAGCAAATGAAGGAAAGGAAGGGATGAATGAGGAAGGAGGGAAAGAGGGAAGGAGGGAGGAGAAAGAAAGGAAGGAAGGAAAAATTGTAAGATATGTAAGTTAAACAACTTATCCTCCACTCATATATTCTAATGGTTCCCTTTTCACTAAGAGGAGAACCCAAGGCCTAAGTGAGCTGCCTCTCCCCACCTTGCCCCAGTCCAAACTTCCCCCACCCCTAACCTCAACCTCATCACTAACTAACCACATAATTGCTCCCCAACCCCACTAGAGCTCTGACTACTACTTGAACACACCAGGAACTCACCCCCACATCAAAGTTGTTGATGGGATTCTCTTCCCCAGATATCTACATGCCTCACTTATTCTTCCTTCAAATATTGTTCAAGACACCCTTCTTTTGATGCCCTCCATGACAGCCTTTATAAATACATTCTCCTCCCCCATCACTACCCACAACCACTATTTGCTCTCACTTTATTTCCATAGCACTCTCACCTTCATGTATTATAAATAATCTACTTATATATATGTACATCCCCCCCCACCCCTATCTATAATATAAGCTCCTTCAGGGCTTGGATTATTTCCTGTTGTTTCATTGCTCTATTGCCAGAAGGAGGAATTATGCTTGGCACAAAATAGGTCATTCACAAATACTTGTTGAATAAATGAATGAATGAATATTCTTAGCAATATCCCTACCATGACTAGGGGAGCTCTGTCATATAGTGTTTCCCCAGGCAGATCAATAACACTACACCAAGGTGCAATTAATTATATATTGATCACTTAGTAGGTCATGCACCATGCTAAGTTCTGTACATGAATTATTACTTTAATGGTCCCTGTATTAGTCAGCCAAAGGGGTGCTAATGTGAAATACCAAAAAATGCATTGGTCTTTACAAAGGGTATTTATTTGGGGTAGAATTCCACAGATACCAGGCCATAAAGCTTTAAGTGTCTTCTCACCAAAGTTCATTGCCACGTGTTGGAGCAGGACAGCTGCCCGACGTTTGCCAGGATTCAGGCTTCTTGTGTTCCTCTCTTCCGGGCTGCGTTTCTCTCCGGGCTTAGCTCTTCTGGTTCCTCCACAAGGTCAGCTGTAAACTATCAGGCGAACGGCTCACTTCTCTTCTCCTGGGGCCTTTTCTACAACATCAAAACTGCTTCTCAAAAACTGCTTCTTCTCTGTTCTTTGCCTTGCCTTTTATATTCGATTCTTCACCCACCAAGGGGTGGGGCTCAACGCCCTACTGATGTGGTCCAGTCAACACCCTAATCATAACTTAATCATGTCCAGATTAACAGATCAGATTACAAGCATGATCCAATTATATTTTTGGAATTCATAATTACATCAAACTGCCCAACAGCCACAGTACCCATAATCCTATCAGAAGTCATCTTACCCTATTTTACAGATGTGGGGAAAGCTGAGATTTAGAATGGTCAGAAGTGCCAGTGGTCACACAGAGGGCAAAAGGAAGAGCCCAGAATAGAGCAGGGTTCCAATCAGGAATATCTATCTCCAAACACCAAGCTCTCAGTCTCCAAATTATACTGCTTACCTAGTCCATAAATTTGGTTCTAAAAAAGACCGCAATAATGTGGTATATGTGGGCAGTAATCTAATTTTCTGCCTGGGCTAAGAAGGATTTTTAGAGTTTCCAACAGAACTAGAGAACAAACTGACTACATTACATTTATCATAATATATCAACAACAATTTAACAATAAAGAGGAAGAAGCAGATGATGATAATGAGAGGAAAAATTCTATTATTTATTGAAGGATTAACATGTGATGTGTAAAGCTGCCTTGCTTCAGACCAACTACTATAAATATTATTTCTTGACTCTGATAAGTATTGGTCAGGAGAGCATTTGGGGTTTTCCTTTGACAACCATGCAAAGTGCAAATAGAAGAGCAGAGAAGAGCACAGAGGTAGAGACCAATTTTCCTGGATAGTCAGGAAGAGGTACAATTTCATCCAATGTAAAAAAAAATAAGAGGGATTCCCAGGATGAGAAAGAGGTGAAAAGAAAAACTGAAATATTTATGAAGCAATAATTGAGACTCAAAACCTACACAAGCCTGATTCTTTTCTTGTGGAAAGAAACTCTGTCAGGAAGTGGAAGAAATAAAATAAATATGCAGCATCATGACTGCATACACACTATATTTCTCAACATTAAAATGTCTGAACACTGGGTATGGCATGATGGTAACCTAAAGAAGTCAGAGAAAGGTTTTGGAAATAGAACATGAAACAAGCTCTTGTCTAAGAAAGAGGAGAACTGATCATTGAGAAATCAAATTGGTTTGCCATAATAAATCACCTCAGACAAATTTAGAAATTTCCTATTTGGAGACTTTACCTAACTTCATATTAGTAAACAACTTACTCAGATTTATAACATTTACAATGGAAAGAGTCTGCAGCTGCAGGCAGGATAATCCCATCCATCTTCTCCATGGGATATAAGCCCCCTCTCAATTGGAGGTGAAGTGGACATCACCGTCCTAGACTCCTAAGGATGGGGGAAAAGCTATGGACTAGAGTGGACTTACTGGTATTCTACTACAGACATATTATGATTCAAGCAATGGAAGAAATTACAACATTGATGTGGAGCCAGTGGCCACTGGAGGCTCTGGGGGCAGGGAAAGGGAAAAGCAGTTGTAATACAGGGGCTTTTTTAGGACTTGGGAATTGTCCTGAGTGACATTGCGACAATAGACATAGGCCATTTTATATCATCATATAACATGCAGAACTGTGTGGGAGACAGTGTGGTCTACAATGTGAACTATGGTCCATGCTTAATGGCAAAGCCCCAGGATGTGTTTATCAATTGCAATTAATGTGTCACACTAATGAAGGATGTTCATATGGGAGGTTGTGGGAGGTGTGGGAGGTGGGGCATATGGAAATCCCTATATTTTTTGTGTAACATTTATGTAATCTAAGTATCTTTAAAATAAATAAAATAAAATAAACAAAGAGAAACTATTTTGCCATGCATCACTACTTATACAACTATGACATCAGGCTTTTTTTACTAAATCCATGGCATCATTGATGGCAGCTTTTTATTTTGTTTTGTTTAAAACAACAATGATTTTATTATATTTCATGATTTTGTGGATCAAGAATTTGGGCATAAGTTGGCTAGGTTATTCTTTTGCTCTCTGGTACACATGGAAGTGAGTACCACTTAGTGTTATCCAGCTGTCCAATGGGCTGGCCTGAAGAGTCCAAGATGGTTTTACTTCATGTGCCTTGGTAAGGATGGCTGGAAGGCTGGACCTAGCTGGGATTGTCACTTGGCCTGCCTACATATGACCTCTCCAGTTTGGCAGTGACAGGGTAGCAGGAGTCCTTATAGGACAGCTTAAGAGGGAGTGTTCCAAAGGGCTCCTAGAGAGGGTGTTGCAAAACACAAGAAGTGGGAGCTGCCATTCTCTCAAGGCCTGGGCTCAGAAACTGGTACAGTGTCACTTCTGCCATAGCCTATTGGTTCAATCAGTCACAGAGGCCAGCCAGATTCAAGGGGACTAGTCATAAACAAGCTGGCTTCAGGGGCATGTGACCTGTGCATTCCCACAGGGCTCCAGACTACAAAGGGACCCACACTTGGTTTAATGTTCTGCTTTTGTTGATGGCAGCTCTTAATTGGATTTTTTGGAGGGTTGCCAGAAGCCAGAGCCAAGGCCAGCTCCTGGGCTCATGATCTGTGCAGATGTATAGGGACCTATGCTTAGAAGGACTCTGTGCTATATTTAAAGCTCTACTCTCATCATCCTGAAATTTTTAACCATTTTATCTCTGAACTTGTGTTCTATAAGTTAAGTCCAAGAGAGCAGTGAAGCAGAGACAGAAGGAAAAGAATGACCTTATAAAAAACCCAAACCAACCATTGACTCCTATCATATCCTTTTTTACTCTATTAGCCAACCACTTACCGTGAAAATGATAACAGAAGGAAAGGGAAAGATTGGGCAACTAATAGTTCTTTTCCTTCAGTCTTTCCTTATTCATCACTAAGCAAAAGATAGAGAGTGTTGGATAAATGTGCACATAACAAAAAGCAAAATAAAAACAGTTGTGTTAGTTTTGTGCAGAGTTTCTACTATTCTGGTAAGAACAAAACACATGTACAATAAATAAGAGCTACAAAATAGGAATTGTGTAATTTATTGATTGCACATATGAATTAAATACTCATATTGAAAGGTGACACTGCACAATATAATGAACAGTAAAATTCATGCAAATAATTCAAATTTTTAATTTTTCTTTACTTAAGATGGTATTAAGTAGTAAGCAGGGGAGTAGTTGTAGCTCAGATGATTGAGTACATGCTTCCCATATATGAGATCCTGGGTTCAGTCATTGCTATTTCCTTAAAAAATTATTTTTAAAGCAGTAGCCAAAAAATACTGTGAAAAGTAGAGGTATTGTGGGAGAAAGGAAAAAGCTTTATATTTTAGTATCATTAATGGCACATTGTTTTCCTGCTTTTAAAACAAAAGTCTCACTTTTCATTTTGTCCTGGGTCCTGTAAATTTCATAGCTGGCCTTGGGGTGGATTTGTGGTTTTCAATATATGTAGAAATAAATAGAGATGTAATTTTCTTTATGTACATACTTATATATGTGTGTGTGTGTGTGTATATATATATATACACACACAGTATAAATATTCATATAGTCCTTAGCCCTGTCCACTGAGAAGAACTGTAAGCAGTGACTACCCAATAGCAATGAGCTCTCTGGCACCCAGATCTTGGTTTCCTTATTCGTCTTCTTCTTTTTAATTTTTTGCTTTTTTAATTTTATTTTTGATTTTTGTAATAATAATCTTTATTTTTAGAGAAGTTTTAGATTACAGAAAAATTACATAAAAAGTATAGGGGACTATTTAAATCACTTCACTTTGATTGTCAAAAGGGTGAAGAGGCAGATGACTCCATGGGAGAAAATATTTGGCAATCACAAAAACTAATAAGGGTTTAACACCCATGATATATAAAGAAATTATGCAACTCAACAATAAAAAGACAAACTACCCAATTAAAAAATAGGCAAAAGTCTTCTTGCCTCCTCTTGAAATACAGGGGCTTCTTTGGTGATTCTAGCAATGTAAGAAATTATAACAATGAGGTGGAGCCAGTGGCCACTTGACACTTTTGGGGTAGGGAGGGGACGAGCAGTCGAAATACAGTGGCTTCTTTGGGAGTTGAAGGTTGTCCTGAGTACTGTTGTGGCAACGGATGTAGGCCATTTTAAATCAGCACACACCACTCAGAACTGAGTGGGAGAGAGTGTGGTCTACAGTGTGAACTGTGGTCTATGGTTGGTGGCAAGGCTCCAGGATGTGTAAGTTCATTGAGGGTGGTGGGCCACACTGTGGGAGATGTTTGTGTGGGATGTGATGGGAGGTGTAGGAGGTGGGCAGCATGAGAATCCCAGTGGGTTCCGTGTAATATTTTGGGTAATCTAAGCACCTCTTAAAATATATGTATATATATATATATAAATAACATTTTTGTAAGCAAATACACATATATGCATATATATTTATACATCATTTTGCAAATGTTTGTATGTATTGTGAGAATTTTGATTTTTACCCATTATAAAAAAAATAAAAATAAATAAATAAATAAAATAAAATCTAAAAAAAATAAAAAATAAAAAAATAAAAGTTTGGCCAAAAAAAATAGGCAAAAGATATGAAAAGAAGAAATACAAATGGTGAAGAAACACATGATAAAATGTTCAATATCATTAGCAAATAGGGAAATGCAAATCAAACCTACAATGAGGTATCATTTCACACCTGTTAGGCTGGAAAAAGTCAGAAAACTGTAAATGTTGGAGAGAATGAGGAGAGATAGGAATGTTTATTCACTGTTGGTGGGAATGTAGAGTGGCACAGCCACTGTGGAGGACTGTTTGGCAGTTTTAAGGAAGTTGAATATAGACCGGGCCATGGGACCTGGCAATATCATTGCTAGGTATATACCTAGAAGATCTGAGAGCATTGATACGAATAGCCATCTCCACATTGATGCTTATAGCAGCGTTATGTACAGTAGCCAAAATTTGGAAACAATCCAGGTATCCATCAACTGATGAATGGATAAGTAAACTGTGGCATATACACATGATGGATTATTATGCAATGGTAAGAAGAAATGAAGAGGTGAAGCATATGACAACATGGATAAGCCTGGAAGTCATTATGCTGAGTGAAGCAAACCAGATACAAAAGGACAAATTCTGTATAATTGTGCTATTATGGACTAAATATATTATGTAAACTCATGGAATTAATAATTAGACTATAGGTCAATGGAAAACAGAATGAGGGTAGAGAATGGAAAGCTGATAGTTAATACATGCAGAATTGTTAAAAGGTTGTTTGTAAATCTTTGTAGGTGAAATGAAATATTGAGAGAGCATCATGCTGTTTGTGACTAGCAGAGCTATTATATGGATATGACAGTGGTTGAAAGGGAAAGTCTAAGGATATTTATATTACTAGAAAGGAAGCTAAAAATGTAACTTGGGACTGTATAACATAGTGAAACCTCATGTAAAATATGAATATGGGTGATATTGCATATATAAGACTATTTTTTTACAAAATATAAATACAAATAAATTAGAGAGAATGAAACAAAATAGCAGCTATGCATGGGAGGGTAGGTATAGAGAGATTGAGAGGTGATGAGTTTTGATTGTTTGGTGATTGGTTGGTTTTGTGTTTTAGTATTGTTATTGTTGGAATAATGAAGATGTTCTAAGCATTACTGGAGTGATGAAGGCACAACTGTATGATTGTAGCTAATACCATGGATTGTACATTCTGGATGGATTTATGCTTTATTAATATGTATCGATAAAATAAATTTGTTTAAAAAAACATATAGGGAATTCCAGGGAGTTGGTGTAGTTCAGTGGTTGAACACCTACTTTGCGTGTATGAGGTTCCAGATTCAAGTCCCCGTACCTCCTAAAAAATGTGTGTGAAACAAAATTATAGGGGATTCAAAAAAACTGAAAAGAAGTATAGGGGATTCCCATATAACCTCCCCTACTTACAGAATTTTCCCTATTATTATCACTTATATTAGGGAGGTACATTTGTTGTAATGGATGGACCAATACTGAAGTTTGCTACTAACTAAGGTCAATAGTTTTACATTATAGTTTACATTTTGTGTTGTAGAGTTGTATAGTTTTACAGAGCATTTTTAGGGCTTTAGAATTGTTCTATATGATACTGCCATGACAAGATACATGACCCTATGCATATGTCAAAGCTTATGAACTATCTTTTAAGAGTTATATTGGCACCTGCCACCACGGGCAATGCTGCAGCCATTCCTCAGGCCAGTGGTGCACTGTCCTCTTACTTTCCACCTCTCCCAGGCTATACTTCTTCCTTCTGCCTACTGAAGTCTCACCTACTCATGAATCCAATCTCATCTCACCCTTCTTTTTACTCCACTTGCACACACAGCCTGAGCCATGGGAATGAAATGATCTCATTTTCCAAACAAAAATATCAGGACACATTGTGTCACAATAATATCAACTATTAAATAAAAATGGGGATAATCCTTCCAAATGCAGAAACTTTACCATTAGCTTATACAAAAATTTAAGTACTGGGTACTGGGCTACATCAGCAGAATACTGGTTATTTTTTGTTTTATGTTTTGTTGCCATATATACAACCCAAAACCTCCATCTTTTAACTACATTCAAACATAACAATACAGTTTATTACATTCACTATGTCATGCTACCATCACCACCATCTATTAACAAAACTTTTCCATCATCCTAAATAGAAATTCTGTATATTATAAGCCTTAACTCCATTTTCCCTACCCTCACCTCATCCCTTGGTAACTTATATTCTAGATTCTTCCTCTATGAGTTTGCAAATTGCCTAGTAGTAGCTTAAAACTAATCTGTATTAAGATAGAGCTAATAATCTGCCAATATTTTAGTTATTTTTAAATATAAGATACTTGCATTTTGTGTAAAATTCAAAAGGTAGATGAAGTTATACAGTGAAAAATCTCCCTTCCACCTGGCCTTATTTCCTCAACTTGCATAATTCTAGAGATTTTCTATACCACTAAACAAGTTTAGATAGTTTGGTATGTGAGACACTATGCTAATGTTTGTGCAGACAGGCTCATTTAATTCTCAGGAGAACTGTAAGACACAGGCAGTATTATCATTATCCCCAATTTACAAATGAGAAGGCCTGCTTGAGGACTGAAGTGAACAAGCAACTTTCCAAAAGCCTCATGGCTGATAAGAGATAGAAAGCCCATGTCTTCAACCCTCCCACACACATTGTCTCCATGGGTCATGGGTATAATGGGGCAATTTGTAAAACACTCCCTTTTCCAAGGCCTTGGATGATAATTTTACTATTTTAGTCATCATAAAAGCTTGAAGTGTGCTTATAATTTTTCTTTTTCTGCTAGGATTTACTTGATTCCAAGTCCCTGAGCAGAAAGGCAACTCATTAGGACAACTGATAAGATAAGAGCCTTCCTAAGGGCACATGGTACTGATAAGAAGCCATTTTATGGTGATCAGATTATCCAATGCTGTGAAGCCCCCTACTTCACTTACCATCAAATGCATGTCCTCATCCATGCCCAGCACTTCCCCAGACAGCAGTAACCCTTAAGGGACTGTGTATTGACTGGCTGGAGTTGAAAGACTGACTAGGCTTCTAACAAATAAAAGCTATCATTACCAACCCAGAAATGCAAATATTCTAATTTGTGAGTTATCTAAGAAAGCACTGACAAACATTAATGCTCTACTCCTTACAATTCCTAAAGTGCTCAGTCATTACCACCTATATTCTACCAGTGAGGAAGCTGAGAGGATGAGAATGAGGTTTTAAGATCAGCAGAACCAATATCTGAATCCTAAAATCATCTCCAATAACTGGCTTTATTTTATAAAAATTCCTGAACAAATGCAATGCCAGAAGGTCATGGGAGGCTTTCAAGGACAGAATCAGATATAAGAGCTCCCTGAAGGGCCCTTTCCAAACTGAAATGCTCCTGGCACTTTTGAGAAGGCCTGCCCTCTCCTTTACCAGAAGCAGGCAGGCCTGTCAGCTGAGGAGCTGCACAGCTAGGAACACTTCAAACCATGGAGAAATGGATACCTTTGTAATTCTGTTGTTTTGTGTGTGAAAACTCATCCATATGGACAACAGGCTGCCTTCCCAAAGATGATAGAAACATCCTTGGGCTTAAGGTCCTCTGTGCCACTATGTGGAACAACAAAATGATGCATTCAGGAGGCACTGAAGAGCACACTGAAACTTGACTGTCTGGGTTCAATCCCCAGCTCCTTCTCTCACTAGCCATGTGACCTTGAATGACTTACAGCTTCTGTTCCTCAATTTCCTCTATAATAAAGTGACAACAGTAGAGTAAGCACACACTAAATGATGGATACTATTATTATTGTTGTTCAGAAAGTCTTGTCCAATCCAGGGTCCATCCCATTCTCACAGAATCCTTAGATCATAGTATATATGATAGCATTTCCCCTTCATCTCAACAGCAACTCTGCTTTCAACCAAGCATATAAAAATGACAATAAGAAACTAGATTTCTCAAACCAAAAGACTTATATTAACTATATTATAACATGATATTTGGGAGTTAAAAACCAAGAAGCTCTCAGAATTCACACTCACACTTAAACTAGAAGATAATTTAAACGAGTAGTTTAAACTAACTCATTTCCACAAAAAATGCATTCTTGTTTGGTGTAACTACCATTAGACATTCTCTCAAATAAGAGATAAGTATAGAGTTCATTTTTTAAAGATACAATCTATGTAATTGCACTGATTAGTTTTCATAATATTTCAGATTTGTTTACTATCAAATAATGTCCCATTTAAAATATCAATTTAACTTTTAAATCATTAGGAAGCAAAGTATCATTAATTTAAATATGTATTTGGGATTTGGGAATGACATTTTCACAAAATATTTTTAAAGACAGACAATATTAATTAGCAACAAAGATGGATATTTAACATTTATTACAATGCCAATTATTTAAGCTAGGTGTTATTTTTGCATGTTATCTCATCCCTTTAATCCTTTGACAGAAGTACAGACTCCTTTTATTGGAAAATCTCAGATTGATGTGGATTATTAATTGCTTCTGAGAGCTGATGGCTAGCATACATGTGAGATTTTTATGACAAAAACATACACAAGGGTTCTTCCCAAACATTAATGTACATGTGAATCAAATGGGGAACCTTGCTAAAATGTTTATTATGATCCAGAAATTCTGGGGTGAGGCCTTTATAACAAGCTCTCAGAAACTTGGTGAGGCTGCTCGTCTATGGAAAACATTTTCATAGCAAAGACCAACAGGTTGTAACAGGCCACCAATCACACATGCAAAAAGTCTTTTTAAAAACTGAAATTTTTTTGGTTTATTTTAATAATTGATTTTCTTGTGTTGAACCACATTTGCACACATGCATAAAAACCTCTTGATCATGGTATTTAATACTTTAAAAAAAATTTAAGATATTTTAATCCAATATATCAAAAATTCCTTCATTTTAACATATAACCAATATAAAATTATTGAGATAGTTTCATTCTTTTCTTAAGTCTTTGAAATGGGCAAGTATTTTTAGACCTAAAACACACCTGAATTGGGATGAACCTCATTCCAAGTGTGTAATAGCCTCATTTTAAAATATATTTTTTCTAAAAGAGACATGGATTATATAAAATGTTACATAAAAAAGAATAAGAGATTCCCATATGCCCAACTCCCCACACCTCCCACTTTTCCCCACATTAACAACTTCTTTCATTAGTATGATAAAATTCATTGCAATTGATGAACACATTTTAGATCATTGCCACTAAGGATGGATTATAGTTTTCATTGTAGTTTACACTTTCTCTCACTCAATTCTGTAGGTTTTGGCAGGATATATAATGGCCTATATCTGTCATTACAATGTCATTCAGGACAATGCCAAGCCCCAAAAGTGCCCCCCATATTACACCTCTTTTTCCCTCTCCCTGCTTTCAGCACCTCCAGTGGCCACTGCCTCCACATCAGTGATATAACTTCTTCTGTTGCTAGAATCATAATAAGTCTATAGTAGAAAACCAGTAAGTCTACTCTAGTCCATATTTTATTCCCCAATGCAGAAGAGCCTAGGATGGTGATGCCCACTCCACCTCTAATTGAGAGGGTCTTCAATCCCATATGACTGATGGATGGGACTATCTTGCTTGCAGTTGTAGAATCAGTTCCTTAGTATGGTGATTGTCCATCCTCATCTCCTTCTAAGTTGTCTTGGGTGAGTCCAATGTACTGGAGAGTAGGTGTTGCAACTCCATTGAGGCTCAGGGCCCAGCTGGCACATGGACAGCCCAAAGATTCAAATCTCTTGCATGTACACCTACCAACTCCAGCACCACCTACACATTCAATTAGAAGGGACAGAAGACACATGTGTAGAGAAGTTACAACTCTGTCAAACTCTGTCACACTTGGGGCACAAACTCCAAAGTAGGGCCCACTGGCAAGGCACCAAACTATGGAGTTATCTGCCATGACTGTAGGATCCTGGTTATTTGGGGTAGTATCTACTTTGGCAGTCTATGAGATCCTGCTGAGATGTGCATAAGTGTTACCTCTAGGAGGACCTCCCAACTCACTTTGAAGTTTCTTAGCCATATAAACTCATTTGTCTTTGCTTTTTCCCCTTTTTATTCAAGGTCTTTTTCTGTTGCATTGCTTGTTGGTGCTTGGTTGAAATCCCTTGGTGCCAGGGAGGCTTATCCCCTGGAGGGAAGGTAATATATTTATGTGCTGAGTTTGGCTTAGAGAGTGGCCACATTTGAGCAACATGGAGGCTCTCAGGAGATAACTCTTAGGCACCCTACAACAGTAGGCTAAGTTGCAATATCAAGAGCAAATGTTCCTAAGCATAGTCATCAATATCAAGGGCCCATCAATGGACCATCCTCCTTCACTAGTCATGGCCCCTGTACTTGGGAATTGTTGCTGTTCTATTAGAGAATAGAGCAGAGCTCCCCAGGATGGGAATTCAATGCTTTTTTGGTTATTGTGTGAATCTATACCCATTGTGACAATGGCCCATGGACATCTGAACACATTTATATATATATATATTTATAAATCATCCACGCAAAACGTCTTTTAAAAACTGACATTTTTTTTTTTGTTTATTTTACCAATTGATTTTCTTGTGTTGAACCACCCTTGCATACCTGCATAAAACCCTCTTGATCATGCTATATAATTCTTTTAATGTATTTTTGGATTCAGTTTGCAAGTATTTTGTTGAGGATTTTTACATCTATGTTAATTAATGATATTTGTCTGTAATTTTCTTTTTTTTGTAGTGTCTTATCAGGTTTTGGTATTAGGATGATATTGGCTTAATAGAATGAGTCTGGTAGCATTCTTTCCTATACAATTTTTGGGAAGAGTTTGAGCAAGATTTTTAGATCATCTTTGAATGATTGGTAGAATTCACCTGTGAAACCATCTGGTCCTGGGCTTTTCATTTTTTGGAGGTTTGTGATGATTGTTTCAATTTCTTCACTTGTGACTGTTTTTTTGAGGTCTTCTGTTTCTTCTAAGGTCAACGTAGGTGGTTTGTGTGTTTTTAGGAATTTGTCCATCTCATCTACAATGTCTAGTTTTTTTGTTATACAGGTGTTCATAGCATCCTCTGTGGAAATGTCCTCCCCCACCCCCATTTCTGATTTTATTTATTTGCATCTTTTCTCTTTTTTTCTTTGTCAGTCTAACTAAAGGTTTGTCAATTTAGTTTATCTTGTCAAAGAAAGAACTTTTGGTTTTGATAATCCTCTCAATTGTATTTTGCTCTCAATTTCATTTATTTCTGCCCTGATCTTTACTATTTCTTTCCTTCAACTTGGTTTGTGATTAGTTTGTCACTATTTTTCTAATTCCTCCAGGTGTGCAGTTAGATCTTCAATTTTAATTCTATCTTCTTTTTTAATGTAAGCATTGAGGGCTATAAATTTCCCTCTCAGCAGTGCCTTTGCAGTGTCTCATAGGTTTTGATATATTGTTTTCTCATTTTCATTCATCTCAAGATATTACCTGAATTCTCTTGCAATATCTTCTTTGACCTATTGATTATCTAAGAGGGTGTTGTTTAATCTCCATATATTTATGGAGATTTATGAATTTACTTTTCTGTTAATTATTGAGTTCCAGCTTCATTCTGTTATGATCAGAGGAAGTGTTTTGTATAATTTCATTCTTTTTAAATTTGAGTCTTGCCTTTTTAAAATTATTATTATTTTATTTTATTTATTTATTTATTTATTTATTTATTTATTTATTTATTTATTTATTTATTTATATTTTAAAAGATGCTTAGACTACATAAATGTTACACAAAAATTACAGGGATTTCCATGTTCCCCACCTCCCATTCCTCCCATAACATCCCACATAAATATCTTTCCTTAGTTTGGCATATCACCTGCAATGGATATACACATCCTGGGGCTTTGCCATTAAGCAAGGACCATAGTTCACATTGTAGAACGCACTCTCTCCCACACAGTTCTGCATGTTATATGCTGATGTAAAATGCCCTATATCTGTCGTTGTAATGTTACTCAGGATAATTCCCAAGTCCTGAAAAAGCACCCATATTACAACTGCTTTTCCCTTCCCTGCCCCAAAAGTATCCAGTGGCCACTGGCTCCACGTCACTGTTGTATTTTCTTCCATTGCTAGAATCACATTATGTCTACAACAGAATACCATTAAGTCCATTCTAGTCTATCACTCTTCTCCCAATCCTGAGGAGTTAGGGATGTTGATGTCCACTCCACCTCCAAGTGAGAGGGGGCTTATATTCCATGGATATGGTGGATGGCATTATCCTGCCTGCAGCTGCGGCTCTCTCCATTCCCTGGGATGGCCATTGCCCATCATCGTCTCCTCACCAGATGACTTGGGTGAATCCATTGAGCTGTAGAGTAGGAGTTGCAGATCTACCAAGATTCCAGGCACAGCTGGCACATGGGCAGGCCTGAGGCTCCAGTCGCTGGAAGTACACTTACAAACTCCAGCATCACATATAGGTTTGAATAGAAGGGATGGATGGACCACGTGCAGGGAGGACTTATTTGAGTCCAACTTTGTCACTCTCAGGAGCACAGATTCCAAAGTAGAGCCCACTGATAAGGCAACAATCTCTGGAGCTATCCCCCCTTATATAGGATCTCGGTGTCTCCAGAGGCCTCAGGAGCCCCTCTGTGTGGGATGATATCCACTTTGGTGTTCTATGAGATCCTACTGAGGTGTGCGTAAGAATTACCTCTGGGATGACCTCCCGACTCTCTTTGAAGTCTCTTAGCCACATGAACTCATTTGTCTTTACCTTTTCCCCCTTTGATTAATGGTCTCTTTCCAGTCATATTGCCAGTTGGCACTTTGTATTAATCCCTTGTTGCCAGGGAGGCTCATCCTTGGGAGTCATGTTCCACGCTGGAGGGAAGGTAATGCATTCATATGGTGAGTTTGGCTTAGAGAGAGGCCACATTTGAGCAACAAGGAGGCTCTCAGGTGGCAACTCTTAGGCACCCCATAACAGGAGGCTAAGTTTCAATTACAAGAGCAAAGACTCATAAGGCTAGTCATCAATAACAAGAACCCATCAGTGGACCCTACTCCTTTTCCAGACACTGCCCCTGCACTCGGGGGACTGTTGCTGCTCCCTTGGAGGATGTAGCAGAGCTCTCCAGGCTGGGAGTTCAGTATTCCCTCATTTATTGAGTGATTGTCTACCCATTGTGACCATGCCCCACCCCTTGATCATTTGAACAATTTTATATATCTTTCATATATATTCAGGTGAACTTCCTCCCATGAAACCCCCATCCCAGACACCCCCTACCAGTGATCCTCTCCTGCCCCTCTGTAACCCTTCTGCGATCCAAACCTTCCTTGAAGATGAAGCCCATATAATAGCCAAATACAATTAATAGGAAAATGAAGCAATAAAGATAAGTTTAAATATAAGAGATAAAATACATGGTAACTTTAAAAAAAAAACACTAGAAATAAAATAAAATTAAAATATTGGGATATTCAATAAATGGTAAAAAACAGAAAAAGTTTAATTTTTTTTTTTACATTTTTCCTTTTATACATTTTTTCCTTTTATCCATTATTGGGTGTCCAGTCTGTACTGTGGCACCTGCCCCCTCTCACTCCCCAATGTCTCCCAAATTTTCATTCAATTTTCAAAGAAGTTTTAGGTCACAGCAAAGTCACACACAGAATACTAGAGATTCCCATATATCCAACCTCCTTCCCCTTTCCTCACCCCATATTAAAACCTTTTTTATGTGAATAGTAGCAATTGTTATAACTGTTATACAGATTGTGAAGCATAGCTACTAAATATTATCAATGGTTTACAGTATAGTTTACAATTTAGACGGTACAGTTTAATAATTTTTGATGATATTTGCCATGTCTTGTGTTCATTACTGTAAGGTAATGAAAAACATTTCCCATGACCACTAAATACCCCCTGTTTGATCTTTTCTGTTCCTTCCTCCCCATCCCCCTGGGGCTCATGATACTCCCCTGTCTTGACTCATTGGATGACAAGATTCATAGTTACATGCAACAAGAGGTATTGACATGCTGATTATTCCTCCTATTAGGATCCAACTTTGAGTCTAAGAGACACCCACCTGTCTATTTCTGGGTCATTCAGTCCTCCCAAAGATGGGGGTCCATCTTCTTCCCACTCACTGTGTGGGTCTCCATTCCCCGACACAACACCTTATGACAGGATGACCACACTCACAGATTCTTCAGAAACCTACTCCAGATGCACCCTTTCCTGAATGCCCTCCAACCTACACCCTAAACCAGTGACACTACCTTGTCATACTGCCATAAGAGCACTCCTCACTCCTGCACTTTCAACATCATATCCAAAAATACCATGTTCACCTAGTCCCCCTCCCAACTCTTTCCCCAGTATCCTGGGTATTCTAACCTGCCCTTCCTAATCTACCCACCTGTCAACCCAGCACCACCAAACCCATTAATATCACTACCCACCTGTCCTATCCTTCAATATGCAACTATACTGTATCACTTTACCATAGATTATGTCCATATGCGTGATGGCTCACAACCTTCTCTTCTCTTTCTCTCCCTTATTAACCTATCTTTCAGACAATGGTTCTCAGAGATTGCTCACTTTCTGCAATTCAAATCAGTGAGGTCATATACTGTTCATCCTTCAATGCCTGGCTTGCTTCACTCAACATAAGGTCTTCAAGATTCATCCATGTTATTCCATGTGTTAGCACTTTATCCCTTCTAACAGCTGAGTAATATTCCATTGTATGTATGTACCACATTTTGTTTATTCATTCATCTCTTGATGGGCACCGGGGCTGATTCCAACTTTTGGCAATTGTGAACAATGCCGCTATGAACATTGGTGTGCATATATCTGTTCATGTCTTTGCTTTCAATTCTTCTGGGTATATACCCAGCAGTGGAATCACTGGATCATCTGGAAGATCTATTGTTAGATTTCTGAGGAACCACCAAACTGTCCTCCACAGTGGCTGGACCATTCCACAATCCCACCTGCAGTGGATGAGGGTTCCTATTCTTCCACATCCTCTCCAACACTTATAGTCTGCTGTTTTTTTCAATAGCTGCCATTCTGATGGGTGTAAGATGGTATCTCATTGTAGTTTTGATTTGCATTTCCATAGTAGCTAGCGATGTTGAGCATTTTTTTCATGTGCTTTTTAGCCATTTGTATTTCTTCCTTGGAGAAGTGTCTTTTCAGGTCACTTGCTCACTTTTTAAATAGCAAATCTTATGGGAATAAAAGAAGCATACAAATGAAAATAGCAGGTCATATGGAATGAAAGGCACAATAAATTAAACAAAACATATGCTGGAGTAATTGGGTTTGGCTCAAGCAGTTGAGTACACATCTCCCACATGGGAGGTCCTGGATTCAGTTCCAAGTGCCTTCTAAGGAAGAAGAGCAGACACAGTGAGCAGACAGAAGTACAAAACAGTGAGCAGAGAGATGAGGAAGCCATTTCCCAGGGAGGGGGGAAATAAATGAATAAATCTTTAAAAAAAATACACTGGAGGCACATAACAGCAGATTGGAAGAGGCAGAAGAAAAGTTCAGTACACTTGAAGACATGAGCTATGAGAGTGAACATACAAAAGGACAGATGAAGAAAAAATTGAACAAGGTTTCACGTAACAAAATGGCAGCAAAAGATGTGCAAACATAAGTATTATGTCTGTCCCAGAAGGAGGGGATAAGGGAAAGGGGGCAGAATGGCATCATTGTAGGTATGCACTACCCAGCTTTTCCATGAAAAAAGCAGAGAAGGAGCAAAATCCTACATGAGTGAGCTCTTTTAGGAATCCACAGAGCAGGAGGCATCAGGGCATTGATTTGGAGGGAGCTGGACAAAGACATAAAGAGTGCAAAGGAAAACCGTGCGCTGCTCACCCCTGTGGCTGGAAACAGTGGCTAGCTAAGCCCCACCCTCAAGGCAAATAGCCTTACCTGGCTCTCACTAGCAAGCTTAGTGAGAGGGAGTATTCCCTGGGAGGAAGACAGGACTGGCTAATGGTGGAGAGTGGTTTCCTTTCCATGGGTTTGGACACATGAGCCCCCTTTGAATCTCGGGGAGGATACCAGCCAGCACTGAGGTGGCTGCATGGTGCAAGGAGAGGTGAATCTGCTCAGGCAGGCTGTCATATCCATCTGCCCTGGGAGAGAGGAACTTGATCAGGGAGGGGGCCAAGAGAGACAAACAACCAGACCAGCCACTGAAAACTATTAAAAGTCTATCTTGCAAAAGGGAAACAGGGGCAGGAAGAGCCCAATTAGCTTTCAAAAGCCTATTGAGTTTATATAGCTGCTGTAGTGCAGTGGGAGAATTCCTGCCTTGCATGTAGAAGGTTGCTGATTCATATCCTGATACTGCCTAAGAGAAGGGATCCAGGGAAAGTTAAGGCATGCAGCTGGCACCTTATGAGAGGGAACTTACAGACTGAGTTTCCACTGTTTTGCTTTGTGTTTTTTTTTTTTTTCTTTTTCCTTTATTTTATTTACTAAAATTGGATACATCACCTGTGGAGGGCAGGATGCAGTGTGTTTAATTAATGAGCACCAGCAGCCTTAGGTCTCTAGGGTCCTAAGAGGGAAGGCTGTTTTTCCTGGGTTGCTTCTTTGTTGCTGTTTTGTTTCTTGTTTTCCCTTTTTTTGTTTCCTCTTCCTCTTTTACTTTTTTTCACCTACTTTATTTCTCTACATTCCTTCATTTTTCTGTCTTCTGTTGTTTTCCTTCCATTCCATCACTTCTTGTTTGTCTAAATTTTTACTTTTTTTCTCTCTCTCTTTTTTCTTCTTTCCTTCTATTTTCTTCTCATCTATCCAGCCTTCTAATTCTTTCTATTTTTTTGCTCTATTTTGTTTCTCATTGCATTTTTTCTCCTCATCCATCCTGCCTTTTAACTCATTCTATTTTTCAATCAATTTTGCCTCTTGTTTCATCTTTTCTATTTCACATCTTTTTATTCTTATTTCTTTGTATTTTTTTATGATTTTTTTCACTCATATTACTTATTTTCCTTGATCTTGCACAAATCCTCTTCTAAATTTTTTTAGTATTATATTATGATTACTCCTTTTCTCTTCTAATCTTTTCCTGTTTCTATGGTCCTAATAATTTTTTCCCAAGGGAACACAGACAATTGCAATGATATAGAATAAGAGGAAGCAAGTATGAAAATTTAACCTTATCATGCAAAAAGAAACAACAAAATATAACCCGAGTAGAATGAGAAGCTAATCAACCAAATAAGCCCATCAAGATAAACAGATTCCCAGACACCAACAAAAAATTACAAGCCATACTTAAAAAAAAGGAATATATCACCAAGTTTAACAAACTGGAAAAAAGGAGGAGTTGCAGAATGTGGAACAAATAATCAATGATGTCCAAACAAATATCAAGAACCAACTTAATGAAGTGAAGGAAGAGATAAAGGATATTAAGAAGACACTGTGGGAACATACTGAAGAAATCATAAGCAAACATAAAAAGAAAACACACCTGATGGTGATGAATGGAACAATGCAAAACATCAAAAATACACAGGAAGCACATAGCAGCAGATTTAAACATGCAGAGGAAAGAATCAGTGATGCAGAAGACAGTACAACTGATATCAGACAGATAGAACAGATAGATAAAAGATAGAGAAAATCCAACAGGGATTTAGGAATTTGAGTGACAACATGAAATGCACAAACATATGTATTGTATGGATCACAGAAGGAGAAGAGAGTAAAAGGGGCAGGAGGAATATTGGAGGAAATAACAGCTGAAAAATTTCCAACTCTACTGAGGGACATTGATGTACATGTCCAGAAGCACAGACACATCAAACAGTATAAACACTAACACACCTACTACTGGACATATACTTATCAAATTGCCCAATGTGCAGACAAAGAGAGAATACTGAGAGCAACAAGAGAAAAGAGATCCACCACATACATGGGAACCTCAATAGGATTAAGTGCTGATTTCTCATCTGAAAACATGAAGGCAAGAAAGCAGTGGTATGACATAGTGAAGGTACTAAAAGAAAAAAAACTTCTAACCAAGAATTCTCTATCCAGCAAAGCTGACATTCAAAAATGAGGTAGAGTTCAAAGTCTTCACAGGTAAACAGAAATTAAGAAAGTATGTCAATAAGAAATCTGCCTTTCAAGAAATACTAAAGGAAGTTCTGGAGATTGAACGAAAAAATCAGGAGAGAGAGATCTGGAGGAAAGTGTAAGAACAACTAAGAAGGTATATAAAAAAAGAAATAATAACGACATAAGGCATACATAAACCTAAAGAAAATATGGCTAATGTAAGTAATTCCTTGACAGAAATAACATTGAATGTTAAAGGATTAAACTCTCCAATCAAGAGACACAGATTGGCAGAATGAAAAAGGAAGTATGACCATCTACACGTTCTCCACCAGAAACTTACCTTAGTCCCAGGGATGCAAGAAGGCTAAAAGTGATGGATGGAAAGCAATTTTACATGAAAACAATCAGAAAAGAGCAGGAGTAGCTATACTCATATCAGACAAAATAGACTTTAAATGAAAAACAAATGGAAGAGACAAAGAAGGACACTATATGTTAATAAAAGGGGAAATCTCTCAAGAAAAAAGAACCATCATAAACATTTATGCACCTAATCAGGTCAACCCAAAATACTTGAGGCAAATACTGGAAAATCTAAGTGGAGAAATAGATATCTCTACAATTATTGTGGGGGACATTAATACACCATTATCAGCATTAGACAGAACATCTCAACAGAAGAACAATAAAGCAACAGAGACCTAGAATAATACATTAGAGGATCTGGACCTATTAGTCATATAAAGAACACTACACCCAAACACAGCAAGATATACACCCTTCTCAAGGGTACATGGATCATTCTCCAGGATATACTGCATGCTAGGCCATAGAACAACTCTTAATAAATTCAGAAAGATTGACATTATACAAAGTAATTTCTCTGACCACAAGGGAATAAAGCTGGAAACCAGTAAGGGGCAGAAAAAGAGATTAGGCACAAATATATGGGAGTTAACATACTCTTAGATAATAAGTGGGTCAAGGAGGAAATTGCAAAAGAAATAAAAAACTATCTTGAAACAAATGAAAATGACAGCAAAAAATATAAAAACCCATGAGATGCAGCAAAAGCAGGGCTGAGAGGGAAATTCATAGCCATAAATGCCTATATCAAAGAAGAAGAGCTAAAATAAAGACTGAACAGCACACTTGGAAGAATTAGAAAAAGAACAACAAACTAACCACAAAGCAAATAGAAAGAAGGAAACAACAAACATTAGAGCAGAATTAAATGCAATTGAAATAAGAATGCACTAGAAAAACAAAGCCAAAGCTGATTCCTTGAGAAGATTAACAAAATTGACAAACCACTAGGTAGACTAACAAGGAACAAAAGAGAGAAGATACAAATGAATAAAATAAGAAATGAGGAAGGGGGTATCACCACTGACCCCACAAAAATAAAGAGTATCATCAGAGGATACTATGAAAAATTGTATGCTAACAAAATAGATAATTTAGAGGAAATGAACAAATTCCTAGAAACACACAAGCAACCTACATTGATGAAAGAAGAAAGTGCTGAACCCAACAGACCAATCACAAATAACGAGATAGAATTAGTCATCAAAAACCTCCCAAATAAGAAGCGCCCAGGACAAGATGGCTTCACAGGTAAATTCTGCCAAATATTTTGGAAAGAACTAAAACCATTCCTGCTTCAACTCTTCCAAAATATAGAAGTTGAGTGAATATTGCCTAGGTCATTCTATGATGCCAACATCACCTTAATACCAAAGCCAAACAGAGATGCCACAAGAAAAGAAAACTATAGACCAAATCCTCTAATGAATGTAGATGCTAAAATCTTCAGCAAAGTACTTGATAATCATATTCAAAAACATATCAAAGGAATTATACACCATGAACAAGTGGGTTTCATCCCTGGTAGACAGCAATGGTCGAACATAAAAAAAAATCAATCAATGTAATACACCACATAAACAGATTGAAAGAAAAAAAACACACGATCATCTCTATAGATGCAGAAAAAGCATTTCACAAAATATGGCGCCCTTTCTTTATAAAAACACTTCAAAATATAGGAATAGAAGGAAACTTCCTCAACATAGTAAAAGATATGTTTAAAAAACTAAGTAACATAGTATTCAATAATGAAATTCCAAAAGCTTTCTCTCTAAGTTCGGGAACAAGACAAGGATGCCCACTTTCTCCGCTCTTATTTAACATGGTGTTAGAAATACTTGGTTGAGCACTTAGAAAAGAAAAAGATATAAAAGTCATCCACATTGTAAATGGAGATGTATAAATTTCATTATTTGCAGATGACATAACCCTATACATAGAGAACCCTGAGAAATCTACAACAAATCTTCTAGAACTTATAAATGATTTGGTAAATTGGCAGGTTATAAAGTCAATGCGCAAAAATCAGTAGCATTTCTGTACACCAATAATGAGCAATCTGAGGAGGAAATCAAGAAAAATTCCCATTTACAATAACAACTAAAAGAATCAAATACCTAGGAATATATTTAATTAAATATGCAAATAACTTGTACACAGAAAACTACAAAACACTGTTAAAGGAAATCAAAGAACACCTAAATAAATGGAAGAATATTCCCTGTCAATGGATAGGAAGGATAAATATCATTAAGAAATCTATTCTATCCTGATTTACAGATTTAATATAATCACAATAAAAATTACCACAGCAGTTTTTAGTAAATTGGAAAAGCTAACTATGAAATTTATTTGGAAGGGCAATGGGCACCAAAGAGGCAAAGATATATTGAAAAAGAAAAAGAAAATTAGAAGAATAACACTACTTGAGTTTGAAAAGTACTACAAAGCTACAATTGTCAAAACTGCATGGTATTGTCACAAAGATAGACATACTGACCAATAGAACTTGAGAGTTCTGATATAGATCCTCACATACAGTCAACTGATATTTGAGAAGGACACCAAGCCCATTAGAGAATGGCATCTTCAATGAATGGTGCATGGAGAACTGGACATCCATATCCAAAAGAATGAGAGAGGAACACCATCTCACACTTTTTACAAAAAAATAACTCAGGATAGATCAAAGATCTAAATATAAGAGACAAGACCATAAAGATCTTGAAAGAAAATGTAGGGAAACAGATATAGGGTCCTGTATTAGGAAATAGTTTCATGAACTTTACATCTAAAGCAATGAAAGAAAAAATAGATAAATGGGACCTACTCAAAATTGAAAAATTTGCACCTTAAAGGAGTTTCTCAAGAAAGTAAAAAGGAGCCTTCTCAATGGGAGAAAATATTTGGTAACCATTTAACTTATAGAGGTCTAATATCCAGCATATATAAAGGAATCCTACACCTCAAAAATAAAAAGACAAACAACCCATTTAAAAAATGGGCAAATGATTTGAATGGAAACTTCTCCAAAGAAGATATTTCTAAAAAGCACATGAAAAGATGCTCAACAGCACTACCTATTAGGGAAATGCAAGTCAAGACTACAATGAGATATCATCTTACACCCATTAGACTGGTGGCTATTAAAAAACCAGAGGACTACAACTGTTGGAGAGGATGTGGAGGAATGGGAACACTTATCCACTGCTGCTGGGAATGTAGAATGGTGCAGCTATTGTGGAGGACAGTTTGGCATTTCCTCAGGAACCTAATTATAGGACTGCCATATGATCCAGCAATTCCACTGCTGGGTGTATACCCAGAAGAATTGAAAGCAAGGACACATTCAGATATATGCACACCGATGTTCATAAAGGGATTATTCACTATTTCCAAAAGTTGGAAAGAACCCAAATGTCCATCAACAGATGAATGGATAAACAAATTGTTGTATATACATACAATGGAATATTACTCAGCTGTAAGAAGGAATGTAGCATTAACAGATGGGATAACATGGATATCTCTTGATGATCTTAAGCAAGACAGGCACTGAAAGACAAATATTACATGACTTCATTGATATGAATTAAGCAAATTGAGCAGACTCACAGAGCTAGTGTCTGGGACATAGGTTTACTGGAGACAGAAAGGGAGAAGTACGTTGTGAGCCATTTTAAAGGGTGTAGTTGTGCAGTAGACCTGCATGACTAGTGGTAAAGTGATCCTATTGGGTTAAGCAGTGCTAGTTTGTGAGGGGGGAGTGTGGGGAGGGTGAGTTGGACTGTGTATGGAATTGGGGGATGGTTGTGGGAGGGAGCTGGTGAACCCTGGGGGTTTGTGGTATGTGGTTGAAACTACAATAATGGGGATGTATCTTCAGCAAATATGGCTGGGGGAGGTTATTGGTTTAGGGTGTTGGATGTTTGTGAAATTTGAAACAGGGTGTACATGAGGCAAGACTCTAACGAGTGTGTGTGTTCATCTTGTCATAGTAGTTTGGGTCATTGAGTGGAGACCCACATAATGAGCTGGAAGCTCATTATGGGAATCCTGCTACCTTCTTAAATACAGGGGTGGGAGTCTCTCAAGAGCATATGTAGTGCCTAATAGGGGAGAACAGACCAGTATGTCAAGCCCTCAATTTTGTAGCAAGTAACTATGAATCTTTTTCTACAAGGAGTGAAGCTTGGTGGTTTGCCATGGCTACTGAGGAGAGGGGGACAGAGGAATAGAATAGTTGGAACAGGGGCATTTGCAGAGCAATGGAATTATAATAAATGATCTTGCAATGATGAATGCAGGCCATTTTAAATTTCATCAAAATTTATAAAAGTGTATGGTCCAAGATGTAAACCATAATGTAAATCATTGAGGATGGTTAGTAACAATGTTTCAATATTTGTATATCAATTGTAATAAATATACCATCTGCATGTAAAATCTTATTTATAGGGGAAAGTGGAAAAGGGGGAGGATGTTGGATATACAGGAATACCCTATATTCTGTATGTGACATTTCTGAAAAATTGAAGCTTCTTTGAAGACAAAATGAAAAAAATTAAGACATGGTGGAATAAAAGGAAGAAAATATCACTGTACATACAATACAACAGATCTTACAGTGTTGAAAGACATAATATCAAAAAAGTTTAGTATCTTTTTCATTATTTTTATTATATATTTTTAAGTTTTTGTATTTTATTTCTTGTTTCCAAAACTATCATTATTATTTCATTTTCTTATTAATTGTAATTGGCTATTTTGTTGGCTTCCTATTTAAAGAAGTTTTTGGATCAGAGAAGGGTTACAACTATGACAGGAGAGTATCATTGGTGTGGGATGTAAGTAATGGTGGATACACAGGAGGAGATTAATCTAGGGCATACCTATAAGGCTTATAAAAGTATTCCAGTGTTCATGGGGCATTGTCACTTTGGGTGGAGTTTCACACAATAATCAAAAGAATATCAAATTTCAATCCTTGGGAGTTCTGCTGCATTCTCTAATGGAACAGCAAGAATCACCTGAGAACAGGGGCAGTGACTAGTGAAGGAGGATGGTCCATTGATGGGCCCTTAACATTGATGACTGTTCTTAAGAACCTTTAGTTTTGAAATTGAAACTTAACCTAGTATTATAGGGTGCCTAAGAGTTATCTCTTGAGAACCTCCTTGTTACTCAAATGTGGCCTCTCTCTAAGGCAAACTCAGCGTATAAATGCATTACCTTCCCCCTGGTGTGGGACATGATTCCCAAGGATGAGACTCCCTGGCACCAAGGGATTACTAACAAGCCCCAACTAGCAATGCAACTGGAAAAACGTCTTGACCAAAAGGTGGAAATGGTAAAGACAAATGAGTTTATATGACTAAGAGACTTCAAAGTGAGTCAGGAGGTCATTCCAGAGTTTACACTTATGCATATCTCAGTAGGATCTTTTTGACTGCCAAAATAGATATTATGCCAAATAGTAGGGCTCTTGAGGGATCTGGAGACACCCAGACACTATAGGCAGGGCAGAAAGCTAAGGAGTTTGGTGCTTTGTCAGTGAGCCCTACTTTGGAATTTTTATGCTCCCCAGTGTGACAGAATTGGCGTCAGTGTGGTTTAAGTATACATGGCACTTCTGTCCTTCTATTTGAACCTATCATTAGAATTAGAGTTGGTAGGTTATATCCAAGAGACTTAAATCTTTGGGCTGTCCATGTGCCAGCTGGGCCCTGAATCTGATCAGACTTGGAACACCTACTCCCCAGTACATTGGTCTCACCCCAGACAACTAACATGGAGGTGATGATGGACAACTACCATACCAAGGACCTGAGAGAGTCTGCAACTGCAAGCAAGAGAGTTCCATCCATCGGCCCTATGGGATCACAGCTGCCTCTCAACTAAAGGTGGAGAGGACATCACCATCCCAGAATCTTCAGGATTGAGGAATGAACTATGAACTAAAGTGGATTTACTGGTATTCTACTATACACTTACTGTAATTCTAGCAAAGAAAGAAATCATATCATTGATGTGGAGGCAGTGGCGACTAGAGGATCTGAGGGTAAGGAGAAGGAAAAACAGGAGTAATACCGGGACATTTTTTGGGACTTGGGAATTGTCCTAAATGACATTGCAATGACAGATACAGGCCATTATAAATCTTGTCATAACCTACAGAATTGGGTAGGAGAGAGGGTAAACTGCAATGTCAATTTTAATCCGTGCTTAATGGCAATGCTTCAAAATGTATTCATCAATTGCAATGAATATACAGCACTAATGAAGGATGTTGTTAATGTGGTAAAATGTGACTGGTGTGGGGAGCAGGGCACATGGTAATTCCCTATATTTTTTATGTGACATTTGTATGATCTAAGTATCTTTAAAAAAATAAAACAAAACAAATTAGAGGCATACAACAGATAGAAGAATGAATAAGTGATACTGAAGACAGAACAGCTGAAACTGAAGAAAGGAAAGAACACAGAGAGAAAAGAATGGGAAAAAATGCCAGGGACTCAGGGAGTTGAATGACAACATGAAATGCAACAACATATGTGTAATGGGAGTTCTAGAATTGGAAGAGAAGGAAAAAGGGGCAGAAAGACTATTTAAGGAAATAATAGCTGAAAATTTCCCAACTCTCAAAAAAGAAATGTACTTTCATGTGCAAGAAGTGCAGTGTACCCAATCAGAATATATCCAAACAGTCCTGTTCTAAGATACATACTATTCAGAATGTCAAATATCAAAGAAAAAGAGAAAATCCTGAGAACAGCAAGGGAAAAGTAAACCATCACTTACAAGGGACACCCAGTAAGACTTGGTGCAGATTTCTCATCAAAACGATGGAGGTAAGAAGACAGTGGTATGATAAAATTAGGAGACTGAAAGAGAAAAACCACCAACTGAGAATTTTGTACCAAGAAAAATTCTCCTTCACATATGAAGGTGTGTATAAAATATTCACAAAAAAACTAAGAGAGTTCAAAAAAAAAAAAAAAAAAACAACCCAACTTTTCAGGACATAGTGAAGAAAGTCTTAGAGGCTGAAGGAAAAGACTGGAAAGAGAGGCTTTGAGGAGTGTATAGAAGAAGGAATAAGAGAAAAGATAACCAAAAGAGTAAAAAACAGAAGAAAAGATACCAAAGAATAAAATGATGAAAGAAAATAATGGATTTACACTCAGTGGTTTTTGGTATTACTACATAGTTGTGCATTCACCACTTCAATCATGATTAGGGCACTTTCTTTCTTACAATAATAGTAATAAACAAATAAATTGGATGAATTGTATGCTTTATTAATATGCATCATTAAAATGATTTGTTAAAAAATGTATGTGGGTAATATTTTATAAAATATATTAGTTTTCCCCAGAAATAATACATTTACAGTAATATTGTTGAATGTGAGTGGATTAACTTCCCTACTCAAAAGACATAGGCTGGAGGAGAGGGCCAAGATGGTGTTAGTGTAGGAGGGCACACACTGCAAGCTCCCAGAGCAAGGCGGATTGGGGACGGGGTCCTGCCCGGGGGTCTGTGCTGTGCACGCGTGGAGTGAGAGGCTTGGGACATCTATCTGCGCGGATCGGGGGCCTGAACCGAACGGTGGAGATTCGTGAGTTTTGAGGCTGCCGGTGGAGGTTGGCACAGGCGGCTGAGCCCCGCGGCTAGGGAAAAATATATATATATAATAAAACGGCCATTTTGAGCCGCGGGCGGGGCGAAAAAGTTTTATTTTTTGGGGATCTGGCTGCCTGGCACCCCTTGGACCTTGTGAGAACAGAGCAAATGAGCTAATCAGCACCCAGTGAACCGGAGGGGGGATTTTGGTCGGGGAACGCAGCTGATTTCCCCAGCCACCCAGGGATAAGACCCGGGCTGCTGCGGAGCCAGGAGGAAGGGACACTTCCCAAAGAAGGGAGGGTTCGGTTGGAAGACAGGGAGGGTATTTTATATTTTTAGACATTGATCTGGCTGCCTGCACCGCCCCATAGCTTTGGGGAGCAGATAAGCTGACCTGAAGCAGCATTAGGCTGAGAGCAGACGCGAATCTGCACTCAAACTGATTTACTGAGCAGCCCGGTGACACTGGAGCTCGGCGTCAGAAGGGGCAGAATCCGCCGTCTTTAGCACTCCTCACTGACTAACATCAGAGCTTCAGCTAACCTGGGGAGTCCGGAAAGTGGGACGTGCTTGATTAATTTCCACGGGCACAGCTAGGGTCCCTTCCATAAGGGGGTTGGTCTAGAGGAGGAATTATTTTGGGTCCTGCATTTGGCTAAAAAAAAAAAAAAAAAAAAAAAAAAGTGAGGTCACCTCAACAAATGAAAAATAAATTCTTTTTAA
This sequence comes from Tolypeutes matacus, assembly GCA_026826555.1. Classification (NCBI taxonomy): domain Eukaryota; kingdom Metazoa; phylum Chordata; class Mammalia; order Cingulata; family Chlamyphoridae; genus Tolypeutes; species Tolypeutes matacus. Next base: position 103,242,425 of record JAKSZT010053887.1, on the reverse strand, counting down.
TTTAGTTTAATAGCTAGAAGCTGCTTCAGGACCTGCATATAGAACCCTGTGGGGAAATTCATTGATAAACACAAGCAAGCAGGAAGGATCCACGTGGACCCTAGGGGAATCATTGACCCCCCTTAGCTCTGTTTGACTGTTTGCCTGTGTGGATCTTTGGTTTCTCTCTGTTACTTTCTGATCTATTGCTATTATTCCCGTTTTCCTCCCCCTTTCCTTTTTCCTTCTATTTTTTTTTTTAAATAGGTGCTGCCAGCTGGTCGCTTATTTGCTGGGCTTCTTATTCAGTAATTTCCCACTTGCTGTATATATTGATTCTGTATTACAAACTATCACTTATCCTTCCTGCATCTTTCTGCCTTCTGTTTTCTGTTGTGGCTCTTAGAGACAACATTTTTTCATAGGCCCACAACTTAAGGGTGTCAATTTCTATCCCAACCATTTTGTTTTCTTCTTCTTCTTTTTTCTTTTTTTTTTTTATTAGTACTAACTTTTTTCTTTCAGACCTTTCTCTACTATTTCTCTCCCTCCTCATGATTCTAGCCTTGTAAATTACTATATATATATATATATATATATTCCTCCATTTGTTTTCCCAATCCATTGTAGGAACTCCATATTTTTTCCTAGTACTCTACACTGCCTACTCAAGTTAAATATTCATCTCATTAAGTCTCATTTTGCCCCTCTTCTAACTTTTATCAATATTTCTATTATCCTTCTGCCTTCCTTACATCTTTTGATTCCTCTGGCCCTAACCTTTTGCCTTCAAGGGAACATAGAAAGAAGCAAGGAAATAAAATAAGAAGAAAAACTGCCAAAGAGAAAACTTAACTCACACGCAGAACCAACAGCTAAATAAAATTCTAGAGCATAGAGAAAAGCTAATCAACTGAACAAACCCATCAAGATAATATGATGACCAGAGGGCAACGGAAAAATACAAATGACTCTGAAAAACTGGAAAACATGGACCAGTCCAGTGCACAAAATAAAAACCAGGAAGCAATGCAGTACATCAAACAACTAATCAAAGCTATCCAAACAAATGTCATGGACCAACTTAAAGAACTGAAGCAAGAGATTAAGGATATAAAGAAGACACTGGGAGAACATACTGAAGAAATAGCTAACACACCTAAAAAGGTAATGGATATGATGGCGAACAAAGACACAAGTCAAGAAATGAAAAAGACGCTGGACTCACATGGCAGCACAATTGAACAGGCATAGGAAAGAATTAGTGATATGGAAGACAATACAGTTGAAATCAAAGAGATTGTAGAAAAGATAGACAGAAAGATAGAAAAAATCCAGTATGGTCTCAGGGAATTAACCGATAATGCAAGACACACAAACATACGCATTATGGGCATCCCAGAGGAGAAGAGAAGGGAAAGGGAACAGAAGGAGTGTTGAAGGAAGTTATGGCTGAAAACTTCCCAACTCTATTGAGAGAGATGGATGTGCAGAACCAGGAAGAACAGCGCACCCCAAATACTATAAATCCCAACAGGCCAACTCCAAGAAATATACTTGTTAAATTGTCCAATGCTCAAGACAAAGAGAAAATACTCAAGTTGGCAAGAGAAAAGAGAACCATCACATACAAGGGAAGCACAATAAGATTAAGTGCTGATTTCTCAGCTGAAACCATGGAGGCAAGAAGACAGTGGTATGACATAGTCAAAACACTAAAAGAAAAAAACTTCCAGCCATGAATTCTCTATACAGCAAAACTGGCATTCAAAAAAGATGGAGAGTTCAAAATATTCACAGATAAACAGCAATTAAGAGAGTATGTCAAGAAGAAACCAGCACTTCAAGAAATACTAAAGGAATCTCTACAAGTTGAAAGGAAAAAACAAAGGAGAGAGAGTTGGAGGAGAGTTTAAAAACAACTGAAAACTCAAAAAGAGAAACAAAGTAACATATGACATCATTAACCCAAAGAAAAAATGACTGAAGTAAGAAATTCGTTACGAGTAATAACACTGAATGTTATTGGATTAAATTCACCAATCAAAAGACACAGATTGGCAGAATGGATAAGAAAATATGATCCATCTATATGCTGTCTACAAGAAACCCACCTTCGGCCCCGGGATTCAAGGAGGCTGAAAGTGAATGGCTGGAAAACCATTTTACAAGCTAACAATAGCCAAAAAAGGGCAGGAGTAGCTATTCTAATATCAGACAAAATAGACTTTAAATGCAAAACCAGTGTAAGAGACAAAGATGGACACTACATATTAGTAAAAGGAGTAATCTCTCAAGAAGAGAGAACAATCATCAACATTTACGCACCTAATCGAGGTGCCTCAAAATACGTGTGGCAAACTCTGGAAAAATTAAGAGGAGAAATAAATTCCTCTACAATTATAGCAGGGGATTTCAACACACCACTATCATCATTAGACAGAACATCTAGGCAGAGAATTAATAAAGTAACTAAGGCACTCAACAATACATTAGAAGATTTGGACTTAAAATACATATAGAAAACACTATACCCAAATACAGCGGGATTTACACTCTTCTCCAGTGCACATGGAACATACTCCAAAATAGACCACATGCTAGGCCACAAAACAACACTCAGTGAATTCAGAAAGATTGAGATTATACAAAGTAATTTCTCTGACCACAATGGAATGAAGTTGGAAATCAATAAGGGCCAGAGAAACAGGTTAGGCACAAGGATATGGAAGTTAAACAACACACT
>JAKSZT010053887.1:103224025-103239690 GCA_026826555.1 Tolypeutes matacus | reverse complement strand
CCATATAAAAAATGGGCAAGTGACCTGAAAAGACACTTCTCCAAGGAAGAAATACAAATGGCTAAAAAGCACATGAAAAAATGCTCAACATCACTTGCTATCAGGGAAATGCAAATCAAAACTAAAATGAGATACCATCTTACACCCATCAGAATGGCAGCTATTAAAAAACAGGAGACACTAAATGTTGGAGAGGATGTGGAGGAATAGGAACACTCACCCACTCCTAGTGGGACTGCGGTATGGTCCGGCCACTGTGGAGGACAGTTTGGCGGTTCCTCAGAAAACTAGCAATAGATCTTCCGTATGATCCAGCAATTCCACTGCTGGGTATCTACCCAGAAGAACTGAAAACAAAAATACAAACAGATATATGCACACCAATGTTCATAGCGGCATTGTTCACCATTGCCAAAAGTTGGAATCAGCCCCAGTGCCCATCAACAGACGAATGGATAAGCAAAATGTGGTACATACATACAATGGAATATTACTCAGCGGTAAGAAGGAACAAAGTGCTAACACATGGAATAACATGGATGAATCTTGAAGACCTTATGTTGAGTGAAGCAAGCCAGGCACTGAAGGATGAACAGTATATGACCTCACTGATCTGAACTGAGGAAAGTGAACAGTCTCTGAGAACCATTGTCTGAAAGATAGGTTAACAAAGGAGAGTAAGAGAAGAGCAGGCTTTGAGCCATCACCCATATGGACATAATCTATGGTAAAGGGATAGAGTGTGGTTGCACGTTGGGGGATGGGGCAGATGAGTGGTGGTGTGCCTGGGTTTGGTGGTGCAGCACTGGGGGGTGGATGGATTAGGAAGGGCTGGTTCAAATTCCCAGGGCATGTAACTGTCAATCTTGACATTCCATGGGTTGGGAGAGGGGGGTATCATGGGCCCTGGGGGACTGGGGAGAAGGGAACAGTCAAGATCTAATGGGTTGTTTGGTGGTCATGGGGAAGGTTTTTCATTACCTTATAGTAATGGACACAGGACATGGTAAATATCATCAAAATTATTAAACTGTATCATCTAAATTGTAAACTATACTGTAAATCACTGACAATGTTTAGTTGTTATATTTTGCTATCTGCATAACAGTTATAACAATGCTAACAACCAAGAAAAAAAAGGGGCCGGAGTTAATATGGGGTGGGGAAGGGGGGGTGGTTTGGTATCTGGGAGTCTCTGGCACTCCATGTGTGACTTTGCTGTGACCTAAACTTCTTTGAAAATTAAATGAAAAATTGGGAGACAATGGGGATTGTGAGGAGGAAGGTGTCATGGCACACCAGACATCCGATAACACAGTGATATAGGGAAGGAGAAACGGGAAAAAAGAAAAGAGAAAGGAAAAAAAATTAATATATATATATATTTTAAAGGCATTTCCTTTGCTTTTTTTGCTCATTTTTTGAATGTCCCAATCCACTAATTTCATTTTATTTTGTTTTGTTCTTTGTTTGATTATTTGTTTTTTTTCCTTGTCTCTTTTTTTTTTTTCCCCCTGAGTTTCCTTATGTTTGTCTCTTGCATGTACGCTTATCACACTTGTTTCTTTTTCCTAGTAAGTGTATTTGATTATTTTATGGACTAAATGTTCATGGAGGATTCGGATCACAGAAGGGTTACAATGGGTACTGCTGGGGATTATTTGGGGGGGGGGATTCGTGGGGATTGGTTCATCCGAATATACATGAAAGATATACAAAATCATTCAAAGGATCGGGGGATGGGGCATGGTCACGATGGGTGGATAATCACACAATAAATGAGGGAATCTGAATTCCCAGCCTGGAGAGCTCTGTCACAGTCTCCAAGGGAGCAACAATAGTCCTCTGAGTGTAGGGACAGTGCCTGTCAAAATAGGATGACCCACTGATTTTTTTTTATTTTTTATTTTTTATTGATGACTACCCTTGTGAGTCTTTGCTCTTGTAAATGAGTCTTAGCCTGTAGTTGTGGGGTGCCTAAGGGTTGCCACCTGAGAGCCTCCTTGTTGCTCAAATGTGGCCTCTCTCTAAGCCAAACTCAGCATATGATTGCATTACCTTCCCCCCAACGTGGGACATGACTCCCGGGGATGAGCCTCCCTGGCAACGAGGGATTAATACCAAGTGCCAACTGGCAGCTTTTTGCAGTGGCAGTATCATAGCCAATGAGGTTTATCCGAGGCACGATTATTGCTAATTGAAAACTTTTCCCAAGTGCCAACTGGCAACACAACTGGAAAAAGACCTTGAATAAAAGGGGGAATTGGTAAAGACAAATGAGTTCAAGTGGCTAAGAGACTTCAAAGAGTCGGGAGGTCATCCCAGAGGTAACTTTACGCACACCTCAGTAGGAGCTCATAGAACATCTAAGTGCCTATCACCGCACTCAGTGGGGTTCCTGAGAGCTCCGGAGACACCCTGGTCCTATACAAGGGGGTTAGCCCCAGAGACTGATGCCTTATCAGTGGGTTCTATTTTGGAATCTGTGCTCCTGAGAGTGACAGAATTAGCCTCAAATAAGTCCTCCCTGTACATGGTTCACCAGTCCCTTCTATTGAAACCTATATGCAATGCTGGAGTTTTTAGGTATACTTCCAGAGACTGGAGCCTCCCGCCTACCTATGTGCCAGGTGTGCATGAAATCTAGGTGGAGCTGCAACTCCTACCCTACAGCTCAATGGACTCATCCAAGTCACCTGGTGAGGATACAACGATGGGCAATGGCCATCCCAGGGAATGGAGAGGGCCTGCATCTGCAGGCAGGATCATCCCACCCACCATATCCATGGGATATAAGCCCTCTCTCACTTGGAGTTGGAGTGGACATCACCATCCCAGTCCCCTCAGTATTGGGGGAAGAACTATGGACTAGAGTGTACTTGATGGTATTCTCTTGTTCACATATGGTGATTTTGCAATGCAAGAAATTATAACAATGAGGTGGAGCCAGTGGCCACTTGACACTTTTGGGGTAGGGAGGGGACGAGCAGTCGAAATACAGTAGCTTCTTTGGGATTTGGAGGTTGTCCTGAGTACTGTTGTGGCAACGGATGTAGGCCATTTTAAATCAGCACACACCACTCAGAACTGAGTGGGAGAGAGTGTGGTCTACGGTGTGAACTGTGGTCTATGGTTGGTGGCAAGGCTCCAGGATGTGTAAGTTCATTTTGGGTGGTGGGCCACACTGTGGGAGATGTTTGTGTGGGATGTGATGGGAGGTGTAGGAGGTGGGCAGCATGGGAATCCCAGTGGATTCCGTGTAATATTTTGGGTAATCTAAGCACCTCTTAAAATATATGTGTATATATATATATATATATAAACAACATTTTTGTAAGCAAATACACATATATGCATATATATTTAAAAAAAATAAAAAATAAAGTCAAACAACCAATAGACAAAAAAAAAAAAAAAAAAAAAAGACATAGGCTGACAGAATGGATAAAAAACATGAGCCAACCATATTCTACCTACAAGAGAATCACCTTAGACCCAGGAATACAAACCAGCTAAAATTGAAAGGTTGGAAAAACATACTCCACACAAATAGTAACCAAAAAAGAGCAGGGTAGCCATACTAATATCAGACAAAAACAAACTTTAAATGCAAGAGTCATAAGAGATACAATAATAAAATGGACAATCTATCAGGAAGATATAGCAGTCATGAATATCTATTGCACCTAATCAGAGTACCCCAAAATACATGAGGCAAACTCTGGCAAAATTGAAGGGAGAAATAGACATCTCTACAAAAATCATTGGAGACTTCAACACAACACATGGATAACTAGATAGAACAGTTAGAAAGAATATCAACAAGAAAAGAGAGAACTTGAATTATGTGCTAATGAGTTAGACCTAAAAGACATACAAAAGAACATTGCACCAAAATTCAGTAGGTTATACATTCTTTTCAAGTGTCTATGGATCTTTCTCCAGGATAGACCACATGGGTACAATGCAGCTCTCAATAAATATAAAAAGATTTAAATTTTATAAAGTAACTTCTCAGATCATAATGGAATGAAACTGGAAATCAATATTAAGAAAGAGATAAATTCACAAAAGTGTGGTGGCTAAACAACAGATTCCTAAATAATCAGGGGATCAAAGAAGACATTGCAAGTGAAGTCAGTAAACATGTTGAGAAAAATGAAAACAAGGCAACAAATTATCAAAATTTATGGGATACAGCAAAAGCAGTCTTGAGAGGGAAATGTATAGCACTAAACACCTATATTAAATAAGAAGAAAGAGCTAAAATCAATGACCTAACTGAATAATTGGAAAAACTAGAAAAACAACAGCGAACCAATCCAAAAGTAAGCAGAAGGAAAGAAATAATAAAGGTTAGAGCAGAAATCAATGAAAATGAGAACTAAATACAATAGAGAAAACCAATAAAAGCAAAAGTAGGTTCTCTGAGAAGATCGATAAAATTGACAAACTCCTATCTAGACTAACAAAGAAAAGAGAGGGATTCAAATAAATACAATCAGAAATGAAAGGGGGGAAGTTACAACTGACCCCACAAAAATGAAAAGGATTGCAGGAGAATATTATGAGAAACTCTGTGCCAATAATCAAGACAAGCTAGATGAAATGGACAAATTCCTAGAAATGCACAAATAACTTACACTGAAACTACAAGAAATATAAGAACTTGACAAACCAATTGCATTTAAATATTAAATCCATCATCAAAAATCTCTCAACAGAAAAGTCCAGGACGAGAAGGCTTGACAGGTGAAATCTATGAAGCATTTTGAAAAGAATTAACATCAGTCCTGTTTAAACTCATCCTAGAAATTCAAGAGGAAGGAAAATTACCCAACATACTTTATGAAGCCAACATCACCAATTTCAAAGCTAGATAAAGACACTACAAGAAAAGAAAATTACAGAAAAAAATTTCTAATGAACATAGATGCTAAGAAATTCTGAACAAATACTTGCAAATTGTATCCAACAGCAAATCAAAAGACTTGTACGTCATGATCCAGTACGAATTACTCCTGGTATGCAAGGCTGGTCCAACATAAGACAATCAATCTACATAATACACCACATTAACAAATTGAAGGAAAAAAATTCATGATCATTTCAAACAATGCAGAAAAGGCATTTGACAAAATCCATCATCCTTTCTTGATAAAAAATAATTAAAAGATAGGACTAGAAGGAAAATTCCTCAATATGGTAAAAAGTATATATGAAAAACCCACAGCCAACATTGTACTCAATGGGGAATGGTTGAAAGCTTTCCCTCTAAGACTGGGAACAAGACAAGGATGGCCACTGTCACTGTTGTTATTCAATATGGTACTAGGAGTTCTAGCTAGAGAAATTAGACAAGAAAAAGTTAAAGGCATTCAAATATGAAAGAAGAAGAAAAACCCTCACTATTTGTGGATGACATGATCCTATATTTAGAAAATTCTGAAGTGCCTATGACAAAGCTACTTGAGCTAATAAATGAGTTCAGCAAAATGGCAGGATACATGATAAACATGCAAAATTTAGTAATGGTTTTATACACTAGTATTAAATAATCTGAGGGGGAAATCACAGGGAAAATTCCATTTATAAAAGCAAGAAAAATACTCAAATACATAGGAATCAATTAAACCAAAGAAGTACAGGATCAATATGCAGAAAACTAAAAATAAAATTGCTAAAAGAAATCAATGAAGACCTAAGCAAATGGAAAGACATTCTATGCAAATGGATTGGAGGACTAAATATTATGAAGATATCAATCCTACCCAAAGAGATTGATAGATTCAATACAATATCAATCAAAATTCCAACAGTCTACTCTACAGAAATAGAAAAGGCAATTACCAAATTCATTTGGATGGGAAAGTGAACCTAAATAACCAAAAGCATTCTAAAAAGAAAGAGTAACATGGGAGGAATTTCACTACCTGACCTTGAAACACATTACAAAGGTACAGTGGTCAAAACAGCATGGGACTGGCATAAAGATATACACATTGTCCAGTGGAATAGAACTGAGAGTCCAGAAATAAACCCTCACCTCTATGGCCAACTGATTTTTGACAATCCTACAAAGTCTATGTTAATAGGATAAAAGAGTCTCTTCAAAAAATGGTGCTGAGAAAACTGGATATCCATAACCAAGAGATTGAAAGAGCATCCCTACCTCATTCCCTATACAAGAATCAACTCAGAATGGATCAAAGACCTAAATATAAAAGCCCAGAACCATGAAACTATTAGAAGAAACTGTAAGGAAACATTTAAAGACATTTTGGTAGGTGGTGGTTTCTTGGACCTTACACCCAAAGCATGTGGAACAAAAATGTTTGAGGGGATGTGGCTAAATATGAAAATTTATTCACTGTTGGTGGGACTGCAGAATGGTACAGGCACTGTGGCAGCCTGTTTGGCAATTCCTAAAGAATTTGAATATCGATTTGCTACATGACCCTGCAATATTATTACTGGATATATACTCAGAAAAACTGAGATCAGTGACACGAACAGACATCTGCACAACAATGTACATAGCAACATTATTCACGATTGGCAAAAGTTGGAAGTAACCAAGTTGTCCATCAACCAATGAATGGATTAACAAACTGTGGTGTATTAATGCTATACACTATGGTAAATGATGGAATATTATGCACCTGTAGGAAGAAATGAGGTCATAAAGCATATGACAGCATGGATGAACCTGGAGAACATTATGTTGAGTGAAGTAAGCCAGACACAAGAGGACAAATACTGTATGCTTGTGCTACTATGAACTAAATATATTGTGAAACATATTGTATGATTCCATTTATATAAAATGCAAATATAAATAAATTCATAAAGATAAAATTAGATTCATGGTTATGTAGGACTGGGAAAGGAATGCCAAGGGATGTGGAGTTTTTGAAGTAATGAAAATGCTGTTAATCTTTTTATAATTATGAATGCACAACATTGTCAATATGCTAAAAGCCATTAATTATACAGTTTGTATACATCATATGGTTTGTGAATATATCTCAGTAAAACAGCACAGTAAATAAATAATTCTGCATGAATAGCCAGAAATAACTTTATTATTATTATTGAAATAATGTAAATGCTTTAATAATGATTGAAGTGATAAATGCACAACTATGAGATTATACCAAATACCAAGGATTGTATACTTTGGATGAATTGTATGCTTTATTAATATGTACCAATAAAATTTATTTGTTTAAAAAAAGAGTATACTATGAACAAGTGTATGCCAACAAACTAGACAATGTCAATGAAATGGAAAAATTCCTAGGAATGTACAAACAGACTACAGTGACCCTTAAAGAATTAGGAGACCTAAACACATGAATCACAAATAAAGAGATTGAAACCATCATCAAAGAACTCCCCAAAATGAAAAGCCCAGGACCAGATGGTTTCACAGGTGAGTTCTACCAAACATTCAAAGAAGATTTAATACCAATCTTACTCAAGCTCTCCCATGAAATTGAATAAGGAACACTACTGAACTCATTCTATTAAGCAATATCACCCTAATACCAAATTCAGATAATGATATTACAAAAAGAAAATTACAGACCCATTTCCCTAATGAATATGGATGCAAAAATTCTCAGCAAAATACCTGCTAAATTAATACAAAAACACATTAAAAGAATTACTCTTCATGACCAAGTGGGTTTTATATCAGGCATGCAAGAGTGGTCCAACACAAGAAAATCAATCAGTGTAATATACCACATTAATAAATCAAGTAAGAAAAATCACATGGTCCTTTCAATTGATGTAGAAAAGACATTTGACAAAGGAAAGCATTCTTTCTTGATAAAAATACTACAAAAGATAAGAATTGAAGGAAACTTACTCAACATGATAAAGGCTAAATATGAAAAACCCAAAGCTAATATTGTACTCAATAGTGAAATAGTGAAAACTTTCCCTTTGAGATCAGGAACAAGATTAAGATGTCTTGGCACCACTGTTGTTCAATATAGTGCTAGATGTTTTAGCTAGAGCAAACAGGAAAGAAAAAGAAATAAAAGCCATAAATTCGAAAGGGAGAAATAAAATTTTCACTATTTGTAGATGATATGATCTTATGCCTAGAAAGTCCTGAAAAACTACAACAAAGGTGCTGGACCCAATAAACTCTTTCAGTAGAGTCGTATATGAATAATATGCAAAAATCAGGAGTGTTTCTATACACTAATAATACACAATCTGAATAGGAATTCAGGAAAAAAATTCCATTTAGAAAAGCATCTAAAAGAATCAAATATTTAGGAATAAGCTTAACCAATGATGTAGAGCACCTGTATTCAGAAAACTACAATACATTGCTAAAAGAAATTAAAAAAGGCCAAAATAATTGGAAGAATATTCCATACTTATGGATTGGAAGACTAATTATTGTTAAGATATCAATTCTACCCAAATTGATATACAGATTCAAGGCAATCCTGATGAAACTTCCATCAGTATTTGTAAACATAATTATCAAATTTATTTGGAAGTATAAGTAGCCTCGAAGAGCCAAAAACATCTTAAAAATTAAAAGTGAAGTTGGAGGAATTTCAATTTGGGCTTTGAATCATATTGCCCAGCTACAGTGGTAAAAAACAAACAAACAGCATGTTACTGGTGTGAAGATAGACACACAGACCAATGTAACCAAATGGGTGGTTCAGAAACAATCACACCTGTGGTCAAGTGATTTTTTTTTTTATTTGTCCTTTATTTTATTTTTTATTTTTTTATTTTTAAATTTATTTTTATTGTGGGTAAAAATCAAAATTCTCACAATACATACAAACATTTGCAAAATGATATGTAAATATATATGCATATATGTGTATTTGCTTACAAAAATGAGGTGTGGGAGGTGGGCAACATGGGAATCCCAGTGGGTTCTGTGTAATATTTTGGGTAATCTAAGCACCTCTTAAAATATATGTATATATATATATATAAATGACATTTTTGTAAGCAAGTGATTTTTGACAAGGCTCTTAAAGCCACCCAGTAGGGGCAGAATAATCAATTCAACAAATGGTGCTGGGAGAACTGGATATCCATAGTCAAAAGAAAGAAAGAGGACCACTATCTCAAACTTTATACAAAAAATTAACTCAAAATGGATCAAAGACCTAAATATAAGAGCTAGAACCATAAAACTGCTACAAGAAAATGTAGGAAAACATCTTCAAGACCTGGTGATATGAGGTGGGTTCTTTAATCTTACACTGAAATCATGAGCAATGAAAGAAAATGGGATAATGGGGACCTCCTCAAACTTAAAAAAAACTTTTGTGATGCAAAGAACTTTGCCAAGAAGTAAAAAGGCAGCCCACTCAATGGGAAAAAATATTTGGAAATCACATACCCAATAAGGGTTTGATTTCCATTCTATTTAAAGAGATCATACAACTCAAGAATAGAGCAAGCAATCGAATTTTAAAAATGGGCAAAAGACTTAAATAGACATTTCTCCAAAGAAGAAATACAAATGGCCAAAAAGCACATGAAAAAAAAAGTTCAATATCACTAGCTATTAGGGAATAACAAAACAAAATGACAATGAGATATCATCTCACACAGCATAGAATGGCCATTATTAAAAAACAGATAACATGCTGGAGAGGATGTGGAGAAAAAGGGACACTCCTACATTGATGGTGGGATTGTAAATTGTGCAGCCTCTGTGGAAGACAGTTTGGCAGATCCTCAGGAAGCTAAATATATATTTGCCATATGATCCAACAATTCCTCTTCTAGGGATATATTCAGAAGAACTGAAAACTGTGATGCAAACAGACATTAGCACAACAATATTCATAGTTGCCAAAAAATAGAAGCAACCCACGTGTCCATCAACCAATGAATGGAGAAACAAATTGTGGTATATAGATATGATGGAATTCTATGCTCCTTTAAGAAAAAATGAAAGTGGGACACATACGATAACATGGATGAACTTCAAGGCATTATTTTAAGTGAAATAAGCCAGAGACAAAAGGACAAATATTGCATGGTCTCATTAATATGAATTAAATGTGAAGCATAAATGTTTGAAGTTAAAACCTAGAGTAAAGGTTATTAGGAGATATGAGAAGGACTGAGAATGTGTACTGATGCTTAATGTATATGGAAGTTTTAATTAACTTGACTGTAAATGTGTGGAAATGGAATTAATGTAACACATAGTGAGTAGAAGTAATGCAGCTGATCTATAAATGGGATTGAGGTTGAAAAGGGTGGTCTCAGGATATAAATGTGAATTGAAAGAAAGCTCTAGAATTATCTAGGGACTGAATAACATAGTGAACCCAGAGGTGGATGAGATCTGTGGTTAATAGTACAAATATGAAATGCGCTTCTATGAAATACAACAAATGTACATCACTATTGCAAGGTGGTAAGAATGTGGAGAAGCATGGGAAAAATACAATTAATGTAACCTCTGGACTATTGTTAACAGCAATACTGTAATATTCTTGTATCAATGAAAAGATGTTCTGTGTTCATAATAGAGGGGATGGAAAAATATACAAAATTAATACTATAGGCCACAGTTAGTGGTAATAGTCTCATGCCATTATCTCATAATTTTGTAACGAATGTTCCACTACAATATAGTGTGTTGATGGCTGGTTGTTGTATGGGAATTCCATACATGTTCATGATTGTTTTGAAATCTCACAACTCTTTAATAAAAATATATTTTAGAACCAGAAGTAAAATGATCTCTATTCTGAGATGATATGATCTTACATGTAGAAAAATCCTATAGCAACCATACAAACACATGTCTATTTACACTCATGCACACACACACCATAACTATTAGGGCTAATAAATAAATGGAGTAAAGTTGCAGGGTAAAAGATTAACATCCACATGTCAGTTGTATTTAGGCAAACAAATTATAAGAATCCAAAAAGAAAATTAAGAAAAGATTAATTTTCAGAGGCATAAAAAACACAATTGTTATGAATAAATTTAACCAAAGTATGCAAGATTTCCATAAAATATTGCTGAAAGAAATTAAAGAAGACCTAAATAAATGGAAAGACATCTCATTTAATGGGATGGCAGATTTAATATATTTAATGTGGCAATTCTACCTACAAAACATTTAGAGATACAACGAATGCTTATCAAAATCTCATAGCCCATTTAAGAAAATAAACATAATAATAATAAGCAAAAATCAAAGAAACAAACAAGGAAATTCTTCACCTCTCGATGAAAATGCTCTAATAATGATGGATGTGATGAATGTATGTCTATGTGATTATAACAAATACCACTCGTACACTTCAGATGAATTTATGCTTTATTAATCTGTATCAATAAAGTTGATGTTTTGAAAAAACATAAGAGCTTACCCTTGAAACCATGGAATTACAAAGAGGCCTTAATAGATAAAATTATACCGAAAAAGAAAAAAACTAGAAAATATCCAATTCTATATTTCAAAACCTAATACAAATCTACATTTATTAAAATAAGTGTGTTATTGGCATAAAGGTAAACATCTTAAATAATAAAATAGAATTGATACTTTAGAAATAAACATATATATATATAATCAATTTATTTTCAACATACATGACAGTAAGGTCTTGCACTCAGGAAAGAACAGTGTCTTCATCAATCGGTAGGACAACTGGATATGAACATGCAAAGCATGAATTTTGACCCTTACCTCAAAATATTTATAAATAATTAAGTCATTTAGAGATGTAAATATAAGAGTAAAACTATACCACTCTTCCAAGTAAAAACTTTTTAATCAAAGGGAACCCTATCAAAAAAGTGAAAAGATAACCTACATAAAAGAAAAAATACTTTCCAATCATATATCTGAGAAGGGCCTAATACCCCAGAATGTATATCTATGTTTATATCTCTTACTCTATAACATAAAGGCAATCTAATTAAAACTGGGCAAAGTGTTTGAATACACTTTTTTTTCAAGGAATATATGCAATTGGATAACAAACACATGAAATAATGCTCAACATCTTTAGTTATTAGGGATATGGAAATGAACACCAAAATGTGCCATCACTTCAAACCTGCTGGGGTGGTTATATTTTTTGAAAATCTAAAATAACTGTTGGTGAGGATGTGGAGAGATCGGAATCCTTGTACATAGCTGGCAGGTATGTACAATGGTACAACCACTTGGACAATATTTACACAGTTCTTCAATCAGATAGACACAGAATTTTCTGATGATGTAGCAGATCTCTTCTTTGATATATATCCCCCAAAATTGCAGAAAGATATTCAAATAATTGTGTAATAATGCCCATATTAGCATTATTTAAAATAACAGAAACAAGACAAATTTCTATCACCTAATAAATGGATAACCAAAATGTGTAATATCCATACATTGGAATTTTGTTCAGTCATAAAATGGAATGAAGTAATGGTATAAGCCATACTGTGGAAAAGACTTGAAAACATGCTAAGTGTTTTCAAAACTTAGGCCAGATACAAAGGTCACACTTTTAAAAGATTCAATTTATATGCAATATCCCAAAGAGGCAAATCAATAGAGACAGAAGGATGATAAATGGTTGGCAGAGAATTAGGGGAGTGGGGAATATGGAATAACTCCTTTTGTGTGTATGAGGTTTCCTTTGGAGTTGATAAAATTTTCTGAAATTAGATAAATAATATGTTGCCTAAAAGTTACCTCCTGAGGGCCTTCTTGTTGCTCTAATGTGGCATCTCTCTAAGCTAAACTCAGTATATAAACACACTACCTTTGCCCAACATGGAACATGTCTCCTGGGGATGAGCCTCCCTGGCACCAAGGGATTATTATCAAGCACCAACTAGCAATACACCTGGAAAAAGACCTTGACCAAAGAGGGAAATGGTAAATACAAATGAGTTTTTATGGCTAAAAGATTTCAAAATAAGTCAGGAGGCCAGAGGTTACACTTATGCACATCTCAGCAAGACCTCATTGCCACAGTAAATAGTGCCAGATATAGTGGGACTCCTGGGAACTCTAGAGACATCCAGACACTATAGGCAGGGTAGAAAGCTCAGGAGTTTGGAATTTATGCTCCCCATTGTGACAGAGCTGGACTCATCTGTGGTTTCCCTACAAATCGCTCTTCTGTCCCTTCTATTTGAAGCTATAGTTAGTATTATACTTGATAGGTATATGTCCAACACAATTAAATCTTTGGTCTGTCCACATGCCTGTGGGCCCTGAATCTCAACAGAGTTGCAAAACCTACTCTCCAGTTCACTGAACTCGCCCAGGATAACTAACAATGTGATAATGAAGGACAACACCCATCCCAAGGAACGGAGAGAGTCTGCAACTCCATGCAAGACAGTTCCATCCATGTGTCCCAAAGGATCTAAGTTCTCTTTCAATTAGAGGCAGAGTGGGCATCACAATCCCAAAATCCTCAAGATTGGGGAATGAACAATGGACTAAAATGGACTTACTATTCTTCTATAAAATTATTGTTATTCTATGAATGGAAGAACTTTTAACTCTGATGTGGAGGCCGCCAGAGGTTCTTTGGGGAGGGAGAGGGAGTAATAGGAGTAATATGGGGGCATTTTTGGGACACTGGAATTTTCCTGAATGACATTACAATGACAGACACAGTAATAAATAATTTGTCATAACTTACAAAATTGTGCATGACAGAGTGTAAACTATACTATAAACTATAATCCAAGGTTAGTGACAATGCTTCAATATGTGTTCATAAATTGTAACAAATGTACCACACTAATGTACGATGTTGCTAATGTAGAAGAATGTGTTAGGGGGATTCAATATACGTGACTCCTCTATATTTTTATGTAACATTTATATAATCTAAAGTTTCTTTAAAAAATAAAATAAATTATGGGGCTGGAGGCTGTACAATCTAACAAAATAGCAAAATCTCACCAAAGACAATCTGGAATTTCCATGTCCATTTTGGGAAATGTCCAATTAAACAAAATTACTCATCACTCTAGAAAAGGAGCTCCAAAACTAAACAGCTAAATGGTATACTTTATTTAGTACTCAGAATTTACTAAGAAATGCAAGAAAAAAGTTTCATTGAAGGACTCTTAGCAAAAGACAAATGAGAAAGTGTAAACTCAGAGGAATTCTATGAATTCTTTATTTCTATGTTTTTGTGTCTGACAAAGGGTAAGTAAGTTATAACTGAAGCTATAAGCTCTCTATTTCTGTCTGTCTGTATGTTTGTATGTATGACATTTTCCTACCTCTGAATGCTATTACCAAAGTAACTTATGGAACTTCTTTAAAGAGCTCTATTCAAGTTGGCTTAAAGATAAATAAGCACTTATATATAAATTAATATGCCTATACTTCCAGAAATTAAGGAAAAAAAACTTCTAATATTTCCAATGAAAACAGAGAATGCATAGCAGTAAATGCAAATTTCTTTAAAAATTAAATTTTACAATATTCAGATAAACCTTAGGTAAATAGGACTGATTGAATATCAACTAAATAAAAATAGCTATGTCTTTGGAATTATCAATACTATATGGAATATAAGCATACAAGTTTATTCTAGATTGGTGTGTTCTTCCTAAATTTATGCAGTCTTCTAATAAAATAATTTAGCATTATATCTACTAGATCCTTAAGATGATCAAAAAATGTTAACTGAGATTTGAAGGATGTTAGTTTGAAGGCAGTTTACAAGATCCTTTTGATAACAAATATGTAAGGTAAGCAGGATGTGCATTGTTAATGGAATGGAAAATAGTTTTGTCTAAAAGTAAAGTGACAGGTTTTTACAGAATGATAAAAAGGAATATGTAGGACAATCTGAATATAGAAAGTTGTAGAAAGTTTTCAGAAAAAGGATTTTATCTGTTATGGTCATGGGTCATTAAGATTTGATAGGTTTATAAGATTTTTAAGAGTTTCTTTAAACAAAATCTTCATACAAAACTAGTATTTGATATTCTTGCTTTTATAATGACAAAGTATCCTTGGATTATTGATCTACACTTTTTTTTTAACTTTATTTTGTCCATTTAATAATTGAAAATATAAACAATTAAAAACTAAAAAGTAAACACAGATGAATAAATATATACATTTCTGAATTAAATGCAATGGATACATATAAAATTTTTTTTGAATCTAACAATATGTTACACAATGTATTTGGTTCATAGTAACACATTCATACAGTATTTGTCCTTTTCTGTCTGGCTTGCTTTGTGCAACATAATGTCCTCCAGGTTCATCCATTTTGTCATATGCTTTATGACTTCATTTCTTTTTACAGCTGCATAATATTCCATCATGTGAGTAGACCACAGTTTGTTTATCCATTCATCTGTTGATGGACACCTGGATTGTTTCAACTTTTGGCAATTGTGAATAATGTTGCTATGAACATCAGTGTGCATATGTCTGTTCATGTCACTGCTCTCAGTTCTTCTGGGTGTATACCAAGTAGTGGTATTGCTGGGTCACATGGCAAGTCTATATTCGACTTCTTTAGGAACTGCCAAACAATCCTCCACAGTGGCTATACCACTCTGCATTCCCACCAACAGTAAAGTGTTCCTATCTCTCCACATCCTCTCCAACACTTGTAGTTCTCTGTCTTTTTAATAGTGGCCATTCT
>JAKSZT010053887.1:103045736-103219025 GCA_026826555.1 Tolypeutes matacus | reverse complement strand
TGGGATAGAAATTGACACCCTTAAGTTGTGGGCCTATGAAAAAATGTTGTCTCTAAGAGCCACAACAGAAAACAGAAGGCAGAAAGATGCAGGAAGGATAAGCGATAGTTTGTAATACAGAATCATTATATACAGCGAGTGGGAAATTACTGAACAAGAAGGCCAGCAAATAAGCGACCAGCTGGCAGCACCTATTTAAAAAAAAAAAATAGAAGGAAAAAGGAAGGGGGGAGGAAAATGGGTATAATAACAATAGACCAGAAAGTAACAGAGAGAAACCAAAAATCCACACAGGCAAGCAGTCAAACAGAGCTAAGGGGGGTCAATGATTCCCCTAGGGTCCACGTGGATCCTTCCTGCCTACTTGTGTTTATCAATGAATTTCCCCACAGGGTTCTATATGCAGGTCCTGAAGCAGCTTTTAGCTATTAAACTAAATTAAAAAGAATTTATTTTTCATTTGTTGAGGTGACCTCACTTTTTTTTTTTTTTTTTTTAGCCAAATGCAGGACCCAAAGTAATTCATCTTCTAGACCACCCCCCTTACGGAAGGGACCCTAGCTGGGCCCGTGGAAATTAATCAAGCACGTCCCACTTTCCGGACTCCACAGGTTAGCTGAAGCTCTGATGTTAGTCAGTGAGGAGTGCTAAATGTGGCGGATTCTGCCCCTTCTGTCGCCGAGCTCCAGCGTCACAGGGCTGCTCCGTAAATCAGTTTGAGTGCAGATTCGCGTCTGCTCTCAGCCTGGTGCTGCTTCAGTTCGGCTTATCTGCTCCCCAAAGCTATGGGGCGGTGTAGGCAGCCAGATCAATTTCTAAAAATATAAAATACTCTTCCCTGTCTTCCAACCGAACCCTCCCTTCTTTGGGAAGTGTCCCTTCCTCCTGGCTCTGCAGCGGCCCGGGTCTTATCCCTGGGTGGCTAGGGAAATCAGCTGCGTTCCCCGACCAAAATCCCCCCTCCGGTTCACCGAGTGCTGACTAGCTCGTTTGCTCTGTTCACACAAGGTCCAAGGGGCGCCAGGCAGCCAGCTCCCCAGAAAATAAAACTTTTTCGCCCCGCCCGCGGCTCCAAATGGCCGTTTTATTTTATTTTTTTCCCTAACCGCGGGGCTCAGCCGCCTGTGCCAACCTCCACCGGCAGCCTGAAAACTCACGAATCTCCACCGTTCGGTTCACGCCGCCGATCCGCGCAGATAGATGTCCCAAGCTTCTCACTCCACGCTTGCACAGCACAGACCCCCGGGCAGGACCCCGTCCCCAATCCGCCTTGCTCTGGGAGCTTGCAGTGTGCCCCCTCCTACACCAACGCCATCTTGCTGACCCCCGGTAATTAACTTTTCTAATTCTGTAAAGTAAGCTGTTGGGATTTTGATTGGTATTGCATTAAATCTATAAATGAATTTGGGTAAGACTGACATCTTCACGATATTTATTCTTCAAATCCATGAACACGGAATGTCTTTCCATTTGATTAGGTCTTTTTAAAATTCTTTTAGCATTGTTTTGTAGTTTTCTGCATATAGGTCCTGTACTTCTTTGGTTAAATTAACTCCTAGGTATTTGAGTTTTTTTGTTGCTATTGAAAATGGAATTCTTCCCCTGATTTCCTCCTCAGGTTGTTCAGTAGTAGTATACAAAAACATTACTGATTTTTGCATGTTGATCTTGCATCCTGCCAATTTCGTGAGCTCATTTATTAGTTCAAGAAGCTTTGTCATGGGTACTTCAGGATTTTCTAAGTATAGGATCATGTCATCAGCAAACAGTGAGAGTTTTACTTCCTCTTTTCCTATCTGGATGCCTTTAATTTTTTTTTGTTGTTGTTGTCTGATTGTCCTACCTAGAACTTCTAGTACAATGTTGAATAACAATGTTGACAATGGTCATCCTTGTCTTATTCTTGATATTAGAGGGAAAGCTTCCAACATTTCCCCATTGAGTATGATGTTGGCTGTGGGTTTTTCATATATGCCTTTTATCATGTTGAGGGATTTTCCTTTTATTCCTATCTGCTGAAATGTTTTTATCAAAAAAGGATGCTGGATTTTGTCAAGTGCCTTTTCTGCATCTATTGAGATGATCATGTGTTTTTTTCCCTCCAATTTGTTAATGTGGTGTATTACATTGATTGATTTTATTATGTTGAACCAGCCTTGCATACCAGGAATAAATCCCACTTGGTCCTGATGTATAAGTCTTTTGATATGCTGTTGGATTCAATTTGCAAGTATTTTGTTGAGAATTTTTGCATCTTTGTTCATTAGAGAGGTTGGTCTGTAATTTTCTTTTCTTGTGGAATCTTTATCTGGCTTTGGTATTAGGGTGATGTTGGCTTCATAAAATGTGTTGGGCAATTTTCCCTCCTCTTCAATTTTTTTGGAAGAGTTTAAACAGAATTGGTGTTCATTCTTTTCGAAATGCTTGTAGAATTCACATGTGATACCATCTGGTCCTGGGCTTTTCTTTGCTTGGAGATTTTTTGATGATGGATTCAATCTCCTTAAATGTGATTGGTTTGTTAAGTTCTTATATTTCTTCTAGTGTCAGTGTAGGTTGGTTGTGCATTTCTAAAAATTTGTCCATTTCATCTATGTTTTCTACTTTGTTGGCATATAGTTTCTCATAATATCCTCTTATGATTCTTTTTATTTCTGTGGGGTCATTTGTAACTTCCCCCCTTTCATTTCTGAATGTATTTATTTGCATCTTCTCTCTTTTTTTCTGTTTGTCAATTTTATTGATCTTCTCAAAGAACCAGATTTTGGTTTTGTTGATTTTCTCTATTATTTTTTTGTTTTCGTTTTCATTTATTTCTGCTCTAATCTTTATTATTTCTTTCCTTCTGCTTGCTTTGGGATTGGTTTGCTGTTCTTTTTCTAGATTCTCTAGTTGTTCAACTAAATCTTTGAGTTTAGCTCTGTCTTGTTTTTTAATATAGGCATTTAGGGCTATAAATTTCCCTCTCAAGACTGCCTTCACTGTATCCCATAAATTTTGATACGTTGTGTTCTCATTTTCATTTGTCTCTCTATATTTACTGATTTCACTTGCAATTTCTTCTTTGACCCACTGATTACTTAGGAGTGTGTTGTTCAGTCTCCACACATCTGCGAATTCACTTTTTTCTGTCTATTATTGATTTCTAGTTTCATTCCATAATGTTTTGAGAAGGTGCTTTGTATAATTTCAATCTTTTTATATTTATTGAGAGCTGAATTGTGACCTAACCTGCGGTCTATTCTGGAGTAAGATCCATGGGCCCTTGAGAAGAATGTATAGACTGCTGAGTTTGGATGCAGTGTTCTGTATATGTCTGTTAGGTCTAACTTTTTTATCCCATTGTTGAAGTTCTCTGTTTCCTTGCTGATCTTCTGTTTAGTTGTTCTATCTTACGATGTGAGTGGGGTGTTGAAGTCTCCAATGATTATTGTAGAAATGTCTATTTCTCCCTTCAGTTTTGCCAGAGTTTGTCTAATATATTTTGGGGCACCCTGGTTAGGTGCGTTGATATTTATGACTGTTATATCTTCCTGGTAGATTGTCCCTTTTATTAATATATAATGGCCTTTTGCATCTCTTATAACTTTTTTGCTTTTAGAGTCTGTTTTGTCTGATATTAGTATAGCTACCCCTGCTTTTTTCTGGTTATGACTCACATGGAGTATCTTTTTCCAATCTTTCACTTTAGCCGGTTTGTATCCCTGGGTCTAAGGTGAGTTTCTTGTAAGTATCATATCTATGACTCATGTTTTTTTATCCATTCTATCAGCCTGTATCTTTTTGATTGGGAAGTTTAATCCATTCACATTCAATGATATTACTGTAAATGCACTATTTATTTCCTCCATTTTATTCTTTGGTTTTCATATGTCATCTTGTTTTTGTCTCTCTTTTTACTCTTTTGGTTATCCTTTCTGCTATTCTTTCTTCTATACTCTCCTCCAAGCCTCTTTCTCCTGTTTTTTTCTTTCAGGTTCTAAGGCTTCCTTTAATATTTCCTGCAAAGCTTGGCTCTTTTTTGCAAACTCTCTTAGTTTCTGTTTGTTTGTGAATATTTTATATTCACCTTCATATTTGAAGGACAATTTTGTTGGATAAAGAATTCTTGGCTGGCAATTTTTCTCTTTCAGTTTCCTAATTGTATCATACCACTGTCTTCTCACCTCCATTGTTTCTGAAGAGAAATCTGCACTAAGCCTTACTGGACGTCCCCTGTACCTGATTGTTTGCTTCTCTCTTGCTGCTCTGAGAATTTTCTCTTTATCTTTGACATTTGATATTCTGAATAGTATGTGTCTTGGCGTAGGTCTATTTGGATTTATTCTGATTGATGTACCGTTGCTTCTTGGAAATGTAAGTTCATTTCTTTCATGAGAGTTGGGAAATTTTCAGCTATTATTTCCTCCAATACTCTTTCTGCTCTTTTTCCCTTCTCTTCCCCTTCTGGAACTCCCATGACACGTTTGTTGTTGTATTTTGTGTTGTCATTCAATTCTCTGAGCCCCTGCTCATTTTTTCCCATTCTTTTCTTTCTCTGTTCTTTTCTCTCTTCAATTTCAGCTGTTCTGTCTTCAGCCTCACATATTCTTTCTTCTATCATTTCGAGTCTGTTGTTGTATGCCTCAAATGTGTTTTTGACCTCATCTATTGTGTTTTTCATTCCCATGAACTCCATTATTTTTCTGTTCAGGCTTTCAAGTTCTTTGTGTTCACTCAATGTCTTCTTGATGTCATTTATCTCTTTAACTATATTGTCTTTCAACTCATTAATTTGATTTTGGAAATTTGTGCTCATCTCGCTGATTAGTTCTCTCAAATTCTGCATCTCTTCTGGGACTTTGATGTATTCCTTTTCTTGGGCCATGTCTTCTATTTTCTTTGTATGGCTCATAATTTTTTGCTGGTGTTTAGGCATCTGGTTAGGATGTAGTTTACTCAGGTGCTCAATCTCTTTCTCTGTTATAGGGATTTCATGGCAGGAGGCTGTGAGTTACCATAGCTCTTGATTTTTGCCTTGACCTGGATTGTTAGGATTGTCCTGTTGGTTTCTCAAAACTGGGCACTGAAACCAGTAATTGCTTGTAGAGTAGCTTCCTATGGCCTTGGGTAGGGAGGCTATAGAGGCCAGGAAAAGCCTCTCCTACTTATTTTTAATTTTCTTATTTGCACTTCCTTGGTCTGCCAGGACATGGTGCTCTTTGGCAGCTTTCTATTCAATGCCTAGTTGGAGTGTATTTGTTGTGACACAGACCAGGTCAATGTGATTGAGCTTCCTGTCTGTAGGCTAAGAGCCTTGTAATTCCAACTTTTTGAGACAGTTCTCCAGTGTTCTCTGGCAGCCTCCTCCCTTTTCCCATCTAGGAAATATTTCCACTTCCCTCTGAGTCCTCAACAATCAGTCCCTGTTAGTAAAGGAGGAGATTGGGAGGTTTGTATATCTTTAGCCCCTTGCAGGCTCTAAGACAGACAATGGAGCAACCCCAACTGGCCTTGAAGGGCTCTCAGGACACAGCAGACCAAACCTGTGAGTCAAAAGCTGAGTCAGCCCCAGGCTCTCTCTTCCCTTTCCTGTGGAGTCCTCAACAATTAGTCCAGGCTAGAAGAGAAGGAGATTGCGAGGGTTGGATTTCTCCAGCCCTTGACAACTCCCAGGGCAAACCACCACATGGTTTCACCTGGACTGGAAGGGCCCATGGGGCACCACAGCCCAAATTTGTGGGTCAGAGCCTGAGTCATCCTTAGGCTGTATCCCTCTTTCTCTTCCTTACTGGGGTGGTAGATCCCTGGAGTCCCTTTTGTCTGTAGTCGCAGGCCTGAGGCCTGAGAATTCTGAAGAGTCTTTAGTGTGGGGGAGGGTGCCAGCAGCAGCAGTCGCTGCTCATTCCAACTCACGGTTCTGTCATCGTGATTTCCCTCTTATGTTCCTCTCTCCTCTGGGTGGTGTGCAGCCTTCAGCTGCTGTCCTAAGCCCTAGAAGTTCTTTTTCAGGGCTGTTTCAGCCTGTCCTCTAGCTATTTTACTGGAGAAGAGATTCCTGTGTCTTACTAGTCCACCATCTTCCCAGAAGTTCTGGTCTACTCTTAATAAGAATTAATAAAATGTTTTTCTAAAACATCTAATGAACCTGCTTAGAGAGAAAGATTCTTTATCTTATCAGAAAAATCTCCTGTGCTTTATATCCTTTATATAAATATCATTTAGTTGCTTCAGAAAATGTCTTCTCACTTTTGAAATAAAGTATTTTTTGACTACCCGCTACTGCCTTTCTTTATTTTTAAAATATTTCATTGTCACTTTCATTAAGTAAGGAACTAAATATTGTTTCAGTTTTCCATGATCTTATTTATCAAAATGTTAAAACCTAACAACTTTTGACATTTCCCTTCCAAAAATTGAGCCATAAATAATTTCTTCTTGATCTCAAACTCTCATTGGGATTTTTGAGAGGGTCCTTATAAAATCACAAAGGAATTTTCTTTTTCCCCTTATAAAAAGAGAGGTGATAAACCAGTTAGTTTTATTTGATATGTTTTCAGTTGCATAGGAAGTATTATCAAATTAAAAATGATTTTGTAACTTTCTGTTGGCTAAATTATAGGATAAAATGCTAATGATATAAACATTTCAGAAATTATATAAAGTTCTTAGAGACTGGTCAATATCCTCAGTGTCCATGATTTGTCCAAGTAGTGGTAAGTCTGATATTAGACAGTAGTATTATTGGTCATAATTTCAGTGGTTCTTTTTTTTTTTTCATGGTTTTTTTTTAAAAAAAACAATTTATTAAAGTATATCATTCATACATGTACATACATAAACTATAAGTGTTCAGTAAACATTGTGAACTTACAAAACAAACATACATAACATCATACAGGGCTCCCACACATCACCCCACCACAAATACTTTGTATTGTTGTGAAACATTTGTTAACAAATTATGAAAGAGCATTGTCAAAGTATTACTTCAGTGGTCTTAAAGTAATGTTCTCATCTGATTGTTCACTTTTGTAAAACAGCAATAAGTTAACCATGGGTATTTTAAGTTTTCTGTCATCTACTGGTAGTTTTTATTCTGATGCTTCCCTGAAAACACTTGCAATCTGCTACAGGCCAATGTGCTTTATCTTCTACATAAAGGGCTGTCTCAGAGACCTATTGGAAGGGCTATGCCAAGTTCTCTGAGTCACCAGCTTCTAATGACATTCCTTAAATAACTTTGAGAGCATACCACTGTACTGAGTCAAGATCTCCAGAATTTTAATGAAAAAGCTGATAGGTTGTTGACATTGATCACAGAAGATCTAATGAAACACAGTTTAATTACTTAGGGATAAATGAACTGATAAAGAATATTCATAGTTTTCTTTGGATTATTGCTAATATTTTATTGCTCTCTTTTCTAGATACAAGGGATCCCTTACTGAATTAAGCTATCTATAATTCACTAAGCATTCATCTTTATCTCCTTGCCTGACCCCTCCAGAATTTGACTTTTACTGAATATTCTTAAATTTATGCTACTATAATTATTTTTATAGATTCAATCAAGATCTATTCTATGTGTTAACAGGAAATAATTGCAGTAAATGGTTATATAACCAAGTCGCGGGGTTGTTAATTGAAGAACACAGAGGAAACTCTAAATCTATTGCCTATTACAGCCTCCACCTTGATGCACCTGTCTGTTCTTACACAAGTTGTGTTAAAGATTCAGCAGAAACTGTCAAATTAATTATAGCTTCAGGGAATTTAACTCTGAGCAGGCCTAACATTTTTCCTCCAGAAAACTGACTTCTTATGTAATCCTTCTACTTCACCTCTTCACTTTCACCTGAAATGCTACAATGTTATTGACCCTGCTACTCTACTACCTTTATCCAATGAGGGCATACCCCATGACTATAAACTGGTAACTTCAAAATTAATGACTCCATACATGTTCTTATCATCAACCCAGATGTCATTCTATTTGCTAATGTTTCTTATGCTAGAATTGTTAATGGTACATTCCAAACAGGCTATATCACATACTGATTAAATAAGATAGCCATCCACAATTTTATTCCACCGAAAAGGATGAATTCTCTGCTCTTACCCAACCCCGCTTTCTATCTGAAGGAAATTCTGTTAACATCTATGGCAGGGGTTATTTTCCATTGACCCTTTTGTCAGTCAGGTGAAAACCACAGACCTGTAGCAGCAGATAATTTTATGGCAATCAACATCAACATGTCTTTAAATTAAGATTTTCAATTCAAGCTCACAGACCCCATGAAATCTTTCCCCTGGTAAAGAACCCCTGATCTATAGTGCTTTTAGCATGCTATGGAATCTAAGAGGGTTCCTTACTTCCTCTGGTATGCTAGTTGAAAATTGTAGATCAGTAAATTTTCTCTTCTTTACCAATTTCCTCCCATTACTGTTGCCATCATTAAGATACAGGCTTACACAAAAAGAACTGAGCCTGAGTATTTTTAAAAATGCACTTGCATATTTTCATGCAAAAACAGCCACTAGTAAAACAGCTATAATTATGAACTTAAATTAATACTGTCTAAATTAACTGAAGAACCTAGCCTTTCCTGGCCCAGAATTTTAACTTTGACCCTCTGTTAATTCATAGCATTCTTTCAGGAAACTCAAATTCTCCCCATATGAAATTGTTTCTAGCAGACCTATCTCTGAGAATAAGTTGAGAACTGATCACTTATTGTCACACCATGACATGACCCAATTTGCAAATCCTTAATGCGTTATGCCAAAGACTATATTCAACAAGTAAAGGGTTCCTTTCTTGTCCCACATGACAGACACTCCATTAATCATAATCTGTCACCAGGATAATGGGTCTATTGGAAATGAGAGCCCTAGATCCTCATTTAAAGGAACCTGCCAAGTACTCCTAACTTCTGATAATGCAACTTAATTACAGGGTGTTGAGCCATGGGTCAACATAAACTGTGAACTATGCACATTGCAAGGGACTGCACAGTTCTAGCCAAAACAAAGTTCTTTTCTATCACAAATGCTTCTGTCTCTTTGGATCAGACATCGCCATTTGTTCCATATCAAATACGAATACTAGACCCAAGGTCTTCTTTACCTTGCTTTATGCTTTCTTGGATCTGTAATCTTGTAACCAAAAATTAAGAATTAACAAAAGTTTATGATTACGGAATCATTATATAGATGATTTTTTCCCTTATTTTATCAGTATATTATAGAATAGCCCAAAGCTAATACCTGAAATTACTGAAACTGGCTAGATCAACCTCATCCTTCTTTATGGTTGTTGCAAACAAGACTCACCCTTGTGTATACTTACTATTGCAATGGTTATTCCCATCTGAATTTACCTTTGTTTATGGTTATTTCAAAATGAGTCTTGCTCTCATGTATACTTACTATTGTGGTGTTTATTCTAGACTAACCTTATATTTGTTTATGGTTATTTGAAAACTAGCTTGCATATATTTACTATTTTGATTTTAACCATTCTACCTTTCTCTGTTTGAATCCATAAAAAACTGAAACCCCTCACTATCAAGGAGGCACACTTTGGGTCATTGCTAGACCAATGACCTCTTTGCTATACTAGCACATAAACGTTCTCACTTGGAATCACAGTATCTCAGGAATTGGTCTTTAACATGTATTGGAAGGAAAGAACCTGCTTTTGCTGAATATCAACCACACTAGAAATAAAACTGCTTGAGAGACTTATAAAGATATCATAGAAGAGTTTGGAAAGCTTACTGTAATCGTACAAATGCCTCCACAACCTACAAGTTATCTTAACAATGCATGTCCACTTTCAGGTTTAAGGTGTTGGATCTGCAAAAGATTCACAACACAAATAAATTTTGGCCAGTTCTTCACTTGAACTCTCAGTAACACTGACCCTTGGGTGCTGAGGACAAATGATAGTATTCCTAGTAATGAATTTATAAACACCATCACATTGACTAGTTATATTGTTCTGTCAGGCAATATTTTTATTGTGGAAATTTTATCAAATATTTGCCTGAGCAATAAATTACATTAATAGCTGCTAAATATCTGGGCAATGTGCACTTTGTCTCCTCACAGTCCCTTAGGAATTTATAATAAATTTGAAACTTCTCACTGGACTACTCCCCTCAGTCTACAGTATCAGACAAAACAGGATTTACTCAGGGAGTTAGTGATTCTGGGTTTACCTCTTTTGGGAGATTACTGCTACATTGGCTTGGGGTTAACACAAATGAAAACAGGATTACATATTTATCAATCACAATAAGAGAAATTACTGAATGTACTGCTAGACCTATAGCTGCACATCAAGTCATTAGACTTATTGTTTTAGAAAATAGCATTGCCAAACTTGTCACTTATTTGCTGAAACAAGTAGGCATTTTTGCCAATGCCAACATCACCTGTTGTACCTGAATACACACTTCTGGGGAAGTTGAGACACAATTGCATGATATAATAAAATAGACCACATGGTTTAAACAGGTAAGTCCTTCCTCAAAGCCCTGATTTGAGCACATTGATTTCATTTGGGTCAAATAATGGGTCCTGGGCTTAGTATACTATGATTGAAGGAGTTCAATTAAAGGCCATGACTCATGACAGAAAAGCAGACTGCCTTGGTACGTATGGGACAGGCGTCTCTAGTCTCAAGACACTAAGATAAGATCTGGTAAGAGCCTGGTGGAGAAGCATTCTGTGCTTCAAGGAGTGTATCTTGTATATGTCAGATAATGATTAACAAGGTCTGTTACGTGCAGGAATGTAAGGAGAACTGACCCATTAACCGTAAAGATTTGCTGACTTTAGTAATGTGTAACCCGTCACGTATCTGTTACCTTTGCACTTGTGCACACGTATAATCTTTGTTCTGCTAAAGCTAAATAAAAGCCATGATGTTTTATGCAGTGGGACCCTTCTCCCCTTGGATGGAGGGTCCCCTGACCCCGGCTATCTCTTGTTTCTTTCTCATCTGCAGCACCATTTTCATGGACCTAGTTCCTGAACATCAACATTTGGCACCCAAACAGGGACCTGAAAACACAACTTTTCTTTCAGTCCATGCACAGAGGACCAAGGAACTCCTGATGAGTGGTTTTCAAAAAAGGTAAATTACATCCTTGGGATTATCAGGGAAATGGGGACTCAGCAGTCAAATTTTGAAGAGTACTCTAGAGTGTTAAAAACTTTATTAAAAGCACTGGCATAACTATTAATTCCTCGGCTTTTGAGGAACTTTTTTTTCTTGTACAGAAACATTGTTATTGGTTTCAGCCACAACAGCGGAATATTTTAAATCTGAAACAATGGAAGTTAGTCATGAAAGCTTTAAAAAGGGCTTATCAAAAGGGAGAGATAATTCCCATACATGTATGGTCTTTTTGTACCTTATTTCTGTTGCTCTTGAACCATTACAATCAGATGAAAATGAGGATAATAAACAAGATACTGCTATTGCTGGACTGATAGCAGAACAAACTGATGTTGATTTTAATGAAAATATATATGAAAAAATTCATGAACAGCAAAAAACAGATAAACTCATGTCTAATAAAAGTGAAGAAAAGAAGAAGGGAGTTTATGGAAATTTTCCAGTGGTTGTTATGCCATCTGCTCCAAAAGATGATTTATTGTCTTTTGAACCCACACCTGAGCCTCCTAAGGTATCTGCTGATCCATATTTTACGACATTTGATGACCCTCCAAAAGCTTCTGTTTTTGTGCTAGCACCATCCTCTTCAATTATGAAAAGCATAGCACAGGGAAGTAGAGAAGGAGATTCAGAGGCTATGCAACTTTTTTCTGCTTTTCCAGTAACAGTTACTCAAATTCCAGTAGATGCTCAAAATCCCCAAGAAGGCATACAATTTGATCATGCTTCTTTTCCTTTTAAAACTATCAAAGAATTAAAACAAGCATGTACTCAATATGGTGAAATTCTCCTTATACTCAAGGATTGGTGCAAGGCATAGCACAACCGGACAGATTGATATCCTGGGATTGGGATCTGTTAGCTCGAGCTGTTCCTAATTTGGCAGAATTTTTACAATTTAGTAAAACTTGGTGGGCTGTTGAAGATAATATTGTAGCACAACAAAATCAACAGCAAAATCCACTGCTGAACAAATATTAGGAATAGGTCAATGGGCTGGGGTTCCTCATCAAACCCAATATGATGATGTTGCTATTGTACAAGTTCGATTGTGCTGCCTAGCTGCCTGGCAATGAACCCCTGGACAGACTGTACAATCATTTTCAAAAGTTGTTCAAGGAAATACTGAACCTTATGTTGAATTTGTAGCAAAGCTGGCAGACATAGTTAACAAGACAGTAACTCAATCTGATCTTAGAAAATGCTTATTCAGATGTTAGCTTTTGATAATGCCAACAGTGAGTGTAAAAAGGATTTATGTCCAATAAAGGCAACTGGAGGTACTTTACAGGATTATATAAAGGCATACCAAGACATTGGATCTAATGCATATAACATGAACATTCTTGCGGCTGCTATAAAGGGATGTAGTCCTATGGTTAATAATTTAAATTGCTTTAAATGTGGGAAAGCAAGTCATATGAAAAAAGATAGCCAAGCCAAAACTAGTGTGAGAGCTTCATCTAGTGGAAATAATAGATCAATACCAATTTGTGTGAGTCTGGTATGCCAGAAAGGGTTACATTGGGCCTATGAATGCCCTTCTAGATACCATAAGAATGGCAGTCTCATTAATAAGTCGGGAAACTTCCAAGTGGGCCTTGCTCAGGGCCCTCGGACAAACAATATGAGCACATTTCCCAGCCTACTCAAATCTACTCGGTCAGCAACAGAGCAGTTCACTCCAGCATGTAACAGAACTAAAAGCAGCTACCAAAGGCAGTGCAGCTGTTGATCTTCCTTCAGCTGAAACTAAGCTTCTTACTCCTTCACTGGGTATACAAAAAATAAGGACAGGAATTAAAGGGCCTATCCCCAAAAATAATGTAGGTTTCATTATTGGCCGTAGCAGTCTTAACGACAAAAGGTGTTTTAAGTGCAAACCGGGATCATTGACTCCGACTTTGACGGAGAAATTTGTGTATTAATACAAACTTTAACTCCCTATCAAATTGAATCTGGAGATTGTATAGCTCAACTTCTTATTACCATATCAAAAACCTCAATCTTGGCCTATAAAATGTACAGGAGGATTTGGTTCCACTGGACATAAAGTTTATTGGCAAACAGCAATTTGAGATGAAAGGCCTGAAATTGCCATAAAAATAAATGGAAAGATATTTTTAGGATTAGTGGGTACTGGGGCTGATGTCTCTATAATTGCTAAATGATATTGGCCACAAGCTTGGACTTTACCAAAGGTGCCTACAATTTTCACTGGCGTTGGCAGAATAACAGATGTTTATCAAAGTATTTCCGGAGGGACAAGAGGCTGCTCTGCAACCTTATGTTGCAGATGTAGGACTTAATTTATGGGGAAGAGACTTATTATACCAATGGGGAGCTTATTTAAATATTCCTCATGTTTCTGATACAGCTAAACATCTTATTACTCATATGCAATAGGCACTCCCTTCCTGACTGAGACACAACTTATTGGAGACTACCATGGCCTAGGATATTCAAATTTAGAGTAGGGGCTACTGTTGCAAAGGGATTTGCATTACCTTTAAAATGGCTAACAACCAAACCTATCTGAGTTGAATAGTGGCCCCTTCCCAAAGAAAAGTTAGAAGCCCTGAAAGGATTAGTACATGAGCAGTTAATTGCAGGGCATATTGAAACCTCTGCTAGTCCATGGAACTCTCCAGTTTTTGTAATTAAGAAGAAATCTGGCAAATGGTGCATGTTGACTGATTTATGTGAAATTAACAAAGCTATTCAACCTATGGGATCTTTACAGCCTGGTTTACCATCCCCAACTATGATTCCACAAAATTGGCATATTGTTATTATTGATCTGAAAGATTGTTTCTTTACTATTCTTCTCAATTCAAATGATAGAGAAAAATTTGCATTTACTATTCCTTCTATTAATCACTCAGCTTCTACTGAACGATATCATTGGAAAGTTTTACCTCAGGGAACGATGAACAGTCCTACATTACGTCAAACCTTTGTTCACATTCCATTAAAAATTTTACAAAAAGAATTTCCCAACACTATGATTATTCATTATATGGATAATATTCTTTTTGCCACCAAGCAATCTTCTGAGCTGAAACAACTATTTCAGCTGGCTAAAGAAATTCTTCCTCAACATGGGTTACAATAGCAGAAAAAAAAATTCAAAAACATTCTCCTTTTCAATATTTGGGCCATACTATTATTGGAAATATTATAACTCTGCAAAAGGTTCAGTTTCAAACTAATCATTTACGTACTTTACATGATTTTCAAAAATTACTGGGTGATATTAATTGGTATAGCCTACTTTAGGAATTCCAACTTATGCTTTAACTAATCTATTCAATACTCTAGCAGGAGACTCTGACTTAAATAGCCCTCACGTTTTAATTCCAGAAGCAAAAAAGGAGTTAAAATGGTTGGAAAAAAAGAGTACAAAATTGCCAACTAACAAGGATAAATATAAATCTTCCAGTTTCACTTTTAATATTTCCATCTTGCCATTCCCCTACTGGGATACTTTGGCAAGAGCAGAGAATAATAGAATGGATATTCTTACCCAACAAAGATACAAAAAAACTTCCTACTTATCCTGAAAAAATTATAGCAATAATATCAAAAGGCCATATTCGCCTGAGACAGCTTATGGCTAGAGATCCTGATAAAATCATACTGGACCTTACAGGAGCTTTCTCAGCTCTGGTAGTTCAGTAACTCTTGACAAGTGGCCTTAGCAGATTTTATTGGAACAATTGATAATCATTTCCCAAATTCAAAATTTTACAGTTTTTAAAATGTACTTCATGGATTCTTCCTAAGGTTGTCAAACAACAACCACTCTCTGCTGCACTTACTTACTACACTGACAGCAGCAGTAATGGAAATGCAGGCTATTTAGGCCCAGCTACAAAATCTTGGAAAACACCTTATTCATATGCCCAAAAAGTGGAACTAATGGCTGATGTTCAATTGCTAACTGATGGTTCTGAGCCTATAAATATTGTGTCTGATTCTGCTTATGTCTGTCACGTTGTTTGTCATATAGAAACAGCTCAAATAACTCCAATTTCTGAATTAGAAGTTCTTTTCCTACCATTCCAAAGACTGTTCATGAACAATCTAATCCAATTTACATTACTCATATTCGTTCCCATTCTCAACTTCCCGGCCCTATGGCTTCACAATATGATTTGGTAGATAGGCTTATTGCTCATAATGAAACTGCTGCTGTTTATCATAATCTTACACATACTAATGCTTCTGGCTTACATCATAAATATCCCCACTTAACAGTAAAATAAAGTAAAAAGATCGTTAGACAATGTCCTACTTGTGGGCCCATAAATGTCCCCACTTTCTCTCCAGAAGTAAATCCCCGTGGAGAATATCCTAATGAAATTTGGCAAATGGATGTTACACATGTGCCCTATTTTGGCTGCCTTCAATATGTACATGTGACAGTGGACACATTTTCTAATTTTATTTGGGCAACTGCTTACGCTGGTGAAAAGGCCTCACATGCACATTCTCATTTATCACATTGTTTTGCTGTAACAATGCCAGCACATTAAAAACTGATGTTTTTAATCAGCACAGCTAAAAACTGATAATGGGCCTGCCTATCTTAGTCAATCTTTCAAAAAATTTTGCAGTGACTGGAACTTTAAACATGTTACAGGAATTCCATTTAACCCCCAAGGAAAAGCAATAGTTGAAAAAAGCAATCACTTACTAAAATTAATGTTGCAAAAACAAAAAGGGGGAGATGGGGGAGAATCTGCTAAAGACAAACTATCTAAAGCATTGCTTATCTTAAATTTTCTTAATAGACAACAAATTTCTAATACCACAGCAGCAGAAAGACAATGGGAGGTTAATAAAAAGAATGAAAATGAAAAATGTGGACAACCGATATATTGGAAAAATGAAACAACCAATAAATAGGAAAAAAGGGAGGCAAAAATTTGGGGCTCAGGTTTTGCTCTTATCATTACAGAAACAGGAGAACAGTAGTGGATCCCCTCCAGAAGAATCAAGCCTAGAGTTGAAGATGCTGCCGAAACTTAAACTATGGACGTGGTGGTTTCACATTGGATTACTTATAGGTAAAGTTTTAGGTTAAGGTAAGATACTACATCATAATTACACCTATTGGGCACACATTACCAACCTACCTCTTTTAGAGCTGTTAACCTGGGCCGATGAGTCTTACCTAATTTATCTTAATCAATCTCATCATTTTCTGGGATGTATAGACTTATGGCTATGCTTAAAGCCAAAAGAAGAAGGGAAATTTATAGAAAATTTAACTTTACCTCTTATAGACCACCCTTTTTGTATTGGACATGGTTCTGCATGCATGCAACCTCAAAATTGCAGTGTAGTTTTAACAGATAAAAATCAAACTCGAATTTATATTCTTCTTTTCCCTTCTTTACCATATAAATCAGAAAATACAGTAAATATTACATGTCTCTCTCAAAACAGATTACTAAATGACAAATGTCATGTATGTCATGGTTTTACAGAGGTTGTGTTGTTTCATGATTCCTATGGAATAGTAAAGGATCGGGCCCTTATAGGAGTGCCGAAACCTGTTAAAAACACAACCATATCTTGGTTCATTAACAATTCAACCATAACCACTAATGACAGTAATCCTTATTTCTGGAATTTTGGTAATATGGCATTACTAACAGCTCAATAAATTGGATAAATCAAGGAAGACTTATCCTACAATCATGGGACACTAAACCTATCAAAACTCAAAATTATTTGTGGAAATTATTTTTGGGAACTGGTCCAATTTTTGAATGGCAAGGAGATAAAACTAATATTAGTAGTTTAAAAAGAAAATCAACTCAATTTCTAACAGTATGTGTACGAGATCCTATCGTTTTTATCATTGGAAAAGTAACTTTTGGTGAAAGGAACGTTAGCTGCTCCAGTTGCTCTTTATTTACATGTCTTAAGAATTCATATTTGCAGGAAAATCAAACTCTTTTTATAGCAAGAAGAAAAAAGGACTATGGTTACTGGTTCAGATGACCAGACATTGGCAGCAGTCTCCAGAATCCCAGTTGCTGTGGCACTTTCTCGACCATTATTTAAAAAGAAATAAAAGACTGATTGGACTTTTAATAACAGGAATTTTTTTAAATATATAAGTACATTTTAAAAGATGCTTAGATTACATAAATGTTACACAAAAAATCACAGGGATTCCCATGTTCCCCACTTCCCCCACCTCCCATAACATCCCACATAAACATCTTTCATTAGTGTGGCATACCACCTGCAATGGATATTCACCTCCTGGGGCTTTGCCACTAAGCATGGACCATAGTTCACATTGTAGACCCCACTCTCTCTCACACAGTTCTGCATGTTGTATGTTGATGTAAAATGGCCTATACCTGTCGTTGTAATGTCACTCAGGATAATAATTCCCAAGTCCTGAAAAAGCCCCTGTATTACAACTGCTTTTCCCTTCCCTGCAACAAAAGTGTCCAGTGGTCACTGGTTCCCCCTCACTGTTGTAATTACTTCCATTGCTTGAATCACAATATGTCTACAACAGAATACCATTAAGTCCACTCTAGTCCATTGCTCTTCTACCAATCCTGAGGAGTTTGGGATGGTGATGTCCACTCCACCTCCAAGTGAGAGGGGGCTTATATCCCTTGGATAAGGTGGATGGGATTATCCTGCCTGCAACTGCAGGCTTTCTCCATTCCCTGGGATGGCTGTTGTCCATCATCATCTCCTCACCAGATGACTTGGGTGAGTCCATTGAGCTGTAGAGTAGGAGTTGCAGCTCTACCGAGATTCCAAGCACAGCTGGCACATAGGCAGGCCAGAAGCTCCAGCCTCTGGAAGTACACCTACAAACTCCAGCATCACATATAGTTTTGAATAGAAGGGACAGATGGACCATGTGCAGAGAGGACTTATTTGCGTCCAACTCTGTCACTCTCAGGAGCACAGATTCCAAAGTAGAGCCCACTGATAAGGCATCAATCTCTGGAACTATCCCCCCTTATTTACCTGGGTGTCTCCAGAGACCTCAGGAGCCCTTCTGTGTGGGGTGACATCTACTTTGGTGTTCTATGAGATCCTACTGAGGTGTGCATAAGCGTTACCTCTGGGATGACTTCCCAACTCTCTTTGAAGTCTCTTAGCCACTTGAACTCATTTGTCTTTACCTTTCCCCCCCTTTATTCAAGGTCTTTTTCCAGTCATATTGCCAGTTGGCACTTGGTATTAATCCCTCATTGCCACGGAGGCTCATCCCTGGGAGTCATGTCCCACGATGGGGCGAAGGTAATGCATTCATAAGCTGAGTTTGGCTTAGAGAGAGGCCACATTTGAGCAACAAGGATGCTCTCAGGTGGCAACTGTTAGGCATCCCATAACAGTAGACTAAGTTTCAATTACAGGAACAAAGACTCATAAGACTAGTCATCAATAACAAGAACCCATTAGTGGACCATCCTATTTATCCAGACACTGCCCCTGCACTTGGGGGACTGTTGCTGCTCCCTTGGAGAATGTGGCAGAGCTCTCCCAGCTGGGAATTCAGTATTCCCTCATTTGTTGAGTGATTGCTTACCCACTGTGACAATGCCCCATGATCATTTGAACAATTTTATACACCTTATATGTATATTCACGTGAACTTCCTCCAATACACCTCCGATTCCTGACAACCCCCACCAATGATCCTATCCTGCCCCCTCTGTAACCCTTCTGTGATCCAAACCTTCCCTGAAGATGAAGCCCATATAATAGCCAAATACAATTAATAGGAAAATGAATTAATAAAGGTAAGTTTAAATATGAGATAAAAGACATGGAAACTTTAAAAAAACACTAGAAATAAAATGAAATTAAAGTATTGGAATATTCAAAAAATGGGAATAAAACAAAAAAAAATTTAAAAAAATTTTTAAACATTTTTCCTTTTATCGCTGCATTATTGGGTGTCCAGTCTGTACTGCGGGACCTGAACCCTCTCACTCCCCAATTTATCCTGAATTTTCATTTAATTTTGAAAGAAGTTTTAGGTCACAGCAAAGTCACACAGAATACTAGAGTCTCTCATATACCCAACCTCCTTCCCCTTTCTTCACCCCATATTAAAACCTTTTTTTTTTCCCTGTGGATGGGAGCATTGTTATAACTGTTTTGCAGATAGTGAAACATAGCTACTAAACATTGTCAATGGTTTACAGTACAGTTTACAATTTAGATGTACAGTTTAATAATTTTTGATGACATTTACCATGTCCTGTGTCCATTACTGTGAGGTAATGAAAAACATTTCCCATGACCACTAAATACCCCCAGTTTGATCTTTTCTGTTCCTTCCTCTGCATCCCCCTGGGGCACATGACACTCCCCTGTCTTGACTCATTGGATGACAAGATTCATAGTTATATGCAACAAGAGGTCTTGAAATGCTGACTATCCTCTCCT
Organism: Tolypeutes matacus; assembly: GCA_026826555.1. NCBI lineage: Eukaryota > Metazoa > Chordata > Mammalia > Cingulata > Chlamyphoridae > Tolypeutes > Tolypeutes matacus. The sequence continues at coordinate 103,199,410 of JAKSZT010053887.1, read as the reverse complement.
ATTGGGATCCACCCATGCACCTAAGAGACACCCACCTGTCTGTTTCTGTGTGAATCGGTCCTCCCAAAGATGGGGGTCCATCTCCTTCCCACTCACTGTGTGGGTCTACTCTCCATGACACAACACATTATGAAACAATGAACATGCACACACTCCCCAGAAGCCTACTCCAGATGTGTCCCATCTTCAATGACCCCCCCAACCTACGCCCTAAACCAGTGACACTACCTTGTCATGTTGTCATAAAAGCATTGCCCGTCCCGCACTTTCACCCTCATACCCACACGTCCCATGTTCACCTAGTCCCTCTCCCATCTCTACGCCCAGTATCCTGGGTACTCTAACCCACCCTCCTAATCTACCCACCTGTCAACCCTGCAACACCAAAACCAGTAATATCACTACCCACCTGTCCTATCCTTCAATATGCAACTATACTCTATCACTTTACCATAGATTATGTCCACATGGATGATGGCTCACAACCTTCTCTTCTCTTTCTCTGAGTAATATTCCATTGTATGTATGTACCACATTTTGTTTATCCATTCTTCTGTTGATGGGCCCTGGGGTTGATTCTAACTTTTGGCAATTGTGAAAAATGCCGCTATGACCATTGGTGTGCATATATGTGTTCGTGTCTTTGTTTTCAAATCTTCTAGATATATACCCAGCAGTGGAACCACTGGATGATATGAAAGATTTATTGTTAGTTTTCTGAGGAACCGCCAAACTGTCCTCCACAGTGGCTGGACCATTCTACAATCCCACCAGCAGTGGATGAGGGTTCCTATTCCTGCACATCCTCTCCAACACTTATATTCTGCTGTTTTTTAAAATAGCTGCCATTCTGATGGATGTAAGATGGTATCTCATTGTAGTTTTTTGATTTGCATTTCCCTAATAGCTAGTGATGTCAAGCATTTTTTCATGTGCTTTTTAGCCATTTGTATTTCTTCCTTGGAGAAGTGTCTTTTCAAGTCACTTGCCCATTTTTTATATGGGTTGTTTGTCTTTTCATTTTCAAGGTGTAGTGTTTCTTTTTATATGCAGGATATTAGGCTACTATCAGATATATGGTTGCCAAATATTTTCTCCCATTGGATAGCCTGCCATTTTATTTTCTTAATAATATACATTGAGGTGCAGAAGTTTTTAATTTTGAGGAGATCCTACTTATCTATTTTTTTCTCTTGCTGCTCGTGCTTTGGGTGTGATGTTTATGAAACCATTTCCTATTACAAGTTCTTGTAGATGCTTCCCTACATTATCTTCCAAGGTCTTTATAGTTTTGGCTCTTATATTTAGATCTTTGATCCACCTTGAGTTGATTTTTGTATAAGGTGTGAGATGGTATTCCTCTCTCATTCTTTTGGATAAGGATATCCACTTCTCCAAGCACCACTTGTTAAAGAGTCCATTCTCTCCAACTGAGTGGGCTTGGTGGAATTGTGAAATATCAGATGATTGTATATGCAAGGATCTATATCAGAACTCTCAATCTGGTTCCTTTGGTCAGTATGTCTATCCTTGTGCCAATACCATGCAGTTTTGAGCAGTGTAGCTTTGTAGTAGGTTTTGAAGTCAGGTAGTCTGATACTTCCATCTTCATTTTTCTTTTTCAATATGTCTTTGGTGATTTGGGGCCTCTTACCTTTCCAAATATATTTTGTAGTTAGTTTTTCCAGTTCCTTAAAAAATACAGTGTTGAATTTTATTGGAATTGCATTATATCTGTAGATGAGTTTGGGTAGGATGGACATCTTGATGATGTTTAGTCTTCCTGTCCATGAACAGGGAATAATCTTCCATTTATTTAAGTCGTCTTTGATTTTCTTTAACAGTGTTGTGTAGTTTTCTATATATAAGTCGTTTACATCTTTAGTGAATTTATTCCTAGGTATTTAACTCTTTTAGTAACTAGTGTAAATGGTTTTTTTTCTTGATTTTCTCCTCAGATTTCTCATTATTGGTGTACAGAAATGCTACTGATTTTTGAGCATTGATCTTATAGCCTGTGGCATTACTGAACTCCTTTATAAGTTCTAGAAGCTTTGTTGTAGATTTCTCAGGGCTTTCTCCCTATAAGACCATGTTGTCTAGAAATAATGAAATTTCTATTCCTTCTTTTCCAATTTGGATGCCTTTTATATCTTTTTCTTGCCTCAGTGCTCAAGCAAGTACTTTTAAGGCAGTGTTAAATAGGAGTGGTGATAGTGGGCATCCTGTTCTTTATTTTGATCTCAGAGGGAAGGTTTTTAGGATTTCACCATTGAAGATGATGTTAGCTTTGGGTTTTCCATATATACCCTTTATCATATTCAGAAAGTTTCCTTCTATTCCTATCTTTTGTAGTGTTTTTACCAGGAAAGAGTGCTGTATTTTGTTGAATGCTTTTTCTGCATCTATAGAGATGATCATGTGATTTTTTTTTCTTTCAATCTGTTTATGTGGTGTATTACATTGATTGATTTTCTTATATTGAATCATCCTTGCATACCTGGGATGAAACCCACTTGGTCATGGTGTATAATCCTTTTGATATGTTGTGGAATGAGATTATCAAGTATTTTGTTGAGGATTTTAGCATCTAGGTTCATTAGAGAAATTGGTCTGTAATTTTCCTTTCTTGTGGTATCTTTGTTTGGTTTTGGTATTATGGTAATGTTGGCATCACAGAATGAGTTAGGCAATATTCCTTCTACTTCTATTTTTTTGGAAGAGCTTAAGCAGAATTGGTGTTAGCTCTTTCTGGAATGTTTGGCAGAATTCAGCTCTGAAGCCATCTTGTCCTGGGCTCTTCTTAGTTGAGAGGTTTTTGATGACTGAGTCTATCTCTTTACTTGTAATTGGACTGTTGAGTTCATCAATTTCTTCTTTCATCAATGTAGGCTGTTTGTGAGTTTCTAGAAACTTGTCCATTTCCTCTAAATTATCGTTCTTGTTGGCCTATAATTTTTCAAAGTATCCTCTTATGATACTCTTTATTTCTGTGGGGTCAGTAGTGATATCCAATTGCTCATTCCTTATTTTGTGTATTTGCATCTGTTCTCTCTTTTCTTTGTTAGTCTGGCTAAGGGTTTGTCAATTTTATTGATCTTCTCAAATAACCACCTTTTGGTTTTGTTTATTTTTTCTTGTGCTTTCTTATTCTCTATTTCATTTAGTTCTGCTCTAATCATTGTTATTTCCCTTTTTCTACTTCCTTTAGCTTTAGTTTGTTGTTGTTTTTCTAATTACTCCAAGTGTGCAGTTAGGTCTTCAATTTTAGCTCTTTCTTCTTTTTTAATATATGTAGTTTTGGCTATGAACTTCCCTCTCAGGACAGCTTTTGCAGCAACCCATAGGTTTTGATATGTTGTGTTGTCATTTTCATTAGTTTCAAGGTAGTTACTGATTTCTTTTGAGGCTTCCTCCTTGACCCACTGCTTGTCTAAGGGTGTGTTGAATAACTTCCATGTCTTTGTGCCTAATCTGATTCTCTAGCACTTAGTGATTTCCAATTTCATTCCGTTGTGGTCAGAGAAACTATTTTGAATAATCTCAATGTTTCCGAATTCATTGAGAGTTGTCTGTGGCCTAGTATGTTGTCTATCTTGGAGTATGATCCATATGCACTCAAGAAGAATGTAAATCCTGCTGTATTTGGTTGTAGTGTTCTGTATATGTCTATTAAGTCCAGGTCCTCTAATGTAGTGTTCAAAGTCTTTGTTTCTTTTTTGATTCTCTGTCCAGATGTTCTGTCTAATGATGATTACGGTGTATTAAAGATCCTACTATAAATGTAGAGCCTTTTATTTCTCCACTTAGTTTTTCCAGGGTTTTCCTCATGTATTTTGAGGCACCCTGATTAGGTGCATAAATGTTTATGACTGTTCTCTCTTCTTGAGAGATTACCCCTTTTAATAATATATACTGTCCATCTTTGTCTCTTACAATAGTTTTGCATTTAAAGTGTATTTTGTCTGATATTAAAATAGCTACTCCTGCTCTTTTTTGGCTATCTTAGCTTGTAAAATTGTTTTCCAGCCATTCATTTTCAACCTCCTTGATTCCCTGGGTCAAAGGTGGGTTTCTTGTAGATAGAGTATAGATGGATCATATTTCCTTATCCATTCTGCCAATCTGTGTCTCTTTAGTGGTGAATTTAATCCATTAACATTCAATGCTATTACTCACAATGATTTTTTTTCATTTGTGCATTTTGTGCTGTTTGTTAAATCTTTGAGTCCCTTGTGGATTTTTCTATCTTTTTGTCTATCTGTTCTACTATCTCTTTGATTTCAGATGTATTGTCTTCCACATCACTAATTCTTTCTTTTGCCTGTTCAAATCTGCTGTTATATGAATCCAGCATCTTTTTGATTTCTTGGATTGTGCCATTGATTACCATCATATCCATTATCTTTTTATGTATGTTTACAATTTCTTCAGTATATTCTCCCAGTGTCTTCTTAATAGCCTTAATCTCTTCCTTCACTTCATTAAGTTGGTCCATGATATTTGTTTGGAAATCTTTGATTAGTTGTTCAACGTTTTGCATCTCTTCTTGGTTTTTAGTTTGTTCATTGGGCTTGTCCATGTCTTCATGTTTCTCAGTGTGGTTTGTAATTTTTTGTTGCCCTCTAGTCATCATTTTATCTTGATGGGTTTATTCAATTGATTAACTTCTATCTCTGCTCTAGAGTTTTATTTAGCTGGTGGTTCTGTGTATGTGTTAAGTTTTCTCTTTGACACCTTTTCTTTTTATTTTATTTCCTTGCTTCTTTCTAAGTTCCCTTGAAGGTAAGAGATTAGGGCCAGAGGAATCGAAATATATGAGCAAGAAGAAGGATATAGGGATATTGATAAAAGTTAGAAGACGGGCTGTATAATACTTAGTGAAATGAATATTTAGCTCTTGTAGCCAGTGTAGAGTAATAGGAAAAAAGGTGAAGTACCTACAATGGACTGGGAAACCAAATAGAGGAATGTATACATAATGATTTATAAGGCTAGAATGATGAGGAGGGAGAAAAAGAGTAAAGAAAGGGCTGAAAGGAAAAAGTTAATATTAATTAAAAAGGAAGAAAACAGAATAGATAGAATAGAAATTGACACCCTTAAGTTGTGGGCTCAGGAAAAAACGTGGTATGTAAGAACCACAAGAGAAAGCAGAATGCAGAAAGATGAAGGAAGCAAACGAGATAGCTTGGGATACAAGATCAATATAGACAGACAATGGGAAATCAGTGTATAAGAAGCACAGCAAAGAAGAGACAAGCTAGCAGCATCAGTTTGCCAGCGGGAGTCGAGGCTCAAAACAACCTTTTTCCCTGAGGGTGGGGCTCAGCCGTCTGTGTTAAACTCCATGGGCAGGGTTAAAACTCATGCATCTCCACTGAGCAATCCACGCCGCTGAGCTGCCTGCAGATAGATGTCTCAAGCTTCTCATTCAGTGTGCCCACAGCACAGACCCCCAGGCAGGACCCTGTCCCCAATCAGCCATCTTCAGAGAGCTAGTTAGTGAGTGCCCTCCTAAACTGACGCCATCTTTGGCATACTCTCTGAATTTCTGTTTATCTGTGAATATTTTGAACTCTGCATCATTTTTGAATGACAATTTTGCTAAATAGAGAATTTGTGGCTGGAAGTTTTTTTCTTTTAGTACTTTGACTATGTCATATCCAAGGTCTTCTTGCCTCATGATTTCAGATGAGATATCAGCACTTAATCTTATTGTGCTTTCCTTATATGTGATAGTTCTCTTTTCTCTTCCTGCCTTGAGTATTTTCTCTTTGTCTTGAGCATTGGACATTTTGACAAGTATTTGTCTTGGAATTGGCCTGTTGGGATTTATACTGTTTGTGGTGCACTGTGTTTCCTGGATCTGCACACCCATCTCTCTCAATAGGTTTGGGAAGTTTTCAACCATTATTTCCTTTAACACTCCTTCTGTTCCCTTTCCCTTCTCTTCTCCTTCTGGGATATCCATAATGAGGTAGACAGAGAATGAGAAATCACTGAATAAGAAGTACAGCAAAGAAGAGAAAAGCTAGCAGGACCTAATTAAAAAAAAAATGAAAGAAAAAAGAAGGGGGTTAGGAAAGAGGAAAGAAAAGCAAGAGACAACAAATAAACAGAGAAAAACTAAACAACCACACAAGCAAGCAGTCAAATAAATCTAAGGAAGAACAGTGTTCCTTCTTGGGCCCTTGAGGAACCTCTAAGTCTGCTTGTGTTTATCAATCAATTGTTTTAAACTAAATTAAAAAGAAAAATTCATTTTTTATTTTTTAAATTGACTGTCTTCTTTTTTTTGGCAAAATAAGGGACCCAAAAAGTCCTCTTCTAGACCACCCCCTTCACCGAGGGAACCCTAACTAGGCTTGTGGAAACTAATCAAGCACTTCTCACTTTCTGGCCTCCCCAGGGGAGCTGAAGCTCTGATGCTTGTCCATGCAGAATGATAAAATTGGCTGACCCCGCCCCCTCTGGAGCCAAGCCTCAGTGTCACCAGGCTGCTGGGTAAATCAGGATTCCTCAGTAGATTCACCTCTCCCTTCAGTCTGGTGCTGCTTCAAGCTGGCTTATCTGCTCCCCAAAGCTATGAGGGGGTCTGGTCAGCCAAATTCACAGAAAGGAAAGCCCTCTCCACCTTCTGCCAGAACCCTCCCACTCTTGGAGAATGCGCTCTCTCACCAGGTTGCCGGCGGGAGTTGGGGCATATCCCTGGGCAGCTAGGTAAATCAACTTCCTCAGCAGATTCACCAATCTCCTCTGCCTAGTGCTGATTCAAACCAGCTATTTTGTTTCCTAAAATTGCAAGGGGTTCCAGGCAGCCAAATCCACAGAAAGGAAACCTCTCGCAACCCTTTGCCATAACCCTCCCACTCTTGGAGAACACCGGGTTGCTGCCGGGGTCGTGGCTCAAACCAGCCTTTCTTCCCTGAGGGTGGGGCTTAGCCATCTGTGTTAACCTCCATGGGCAAGGTTAAAACTCATGAATCTCTACCGAGTAATCCATACCATCAAGCTGCCTCCAGATAGATGTCCCAAGCTTCTCGCTCCGTGCGCCTACAGCACAGACCCCTGGGCAGGACCCTGTGCCCAATCAGCTGTCCTCAAAAAGTAAGTCAGTGAGTGCCCTCCTAAACTGATGCCATTTTGCTTCCCTCTCTCTATAATAGCAGGAATTTTGGGACTGATTGGCATCATAACCACCACAGCCATTGCTGGCACAGCCCTGAATGAAGGAGTCCAGACTCAACAATATGTTAAGGACTGCCATAAAAATGCAAGTGAGATGTGCCATAACAAGTCTCACATAAATATGGAACTGAATAATCATATGAATAATCATGAAACAACTATTATACATTTGTGTAATCAAATCTATAATTTAAACTTGTTAAGAGCTCTTAAATGTGATTGGAATGATAGTTCTTTTTGTATTACTCCTTTGCCTTATAATAATAGTGAGCATGATTGGGAAGAAGTAAAAAATCATTTGATTGGATATAAGCATAATATTTCTTTAGATATTTTAGAGTTGCAAAATAAAGCATTAAGCATGTCTCAAAATGAATTGAAAGAAACCTCTGGTGCAGAATTTTGGAATGACTTGACTGAAAATTTAAGTACTGTCAGTCGTTTCACTGGTGGAAACAAAAAGCAGTTCAAATATAATTTTGGATTGGATTTGGAATTATTGTTTATGCATTTTAATTGTTTGTATTTTCAAGGGTAGAGTAATAACATATATTCATAGAAAAATGAAAAATTGAATCAGATAAATGTATTTATGTTAAGAAACTTAGCCATGAAAAACTAATTTTACATTATTGGTGGTAGAAAGTAGCATACTATTAACCCCATGATTTTACTACTAATTATCTACATAAAAGCATACACATAAAGAACCTGAAGAAGTATAAAATATAAATGAAATTGCCTTCCATGTAAGAGCTCAAAAGCTTGACTGGTAGCCAATGACAGGTAAGATTCTCAGGGGAGGACAACCTAAGACAGGCACAGTCACAAGAGCCTATGGAAGAAGACAAGTATGACAAGAGGTCACATTGTATCATCTTATATAATGGTTCCTATGATCTTCACTTAAAAAATTAATTAATAAAAAGGGGGAAATGAAGGAGTTCAATTAAAGGCGATGGCTCGTGACAGAAAGCAGGCTGCCTTGGTATGTGTGGGACAGGCATCTCTAGTCTCAAGACACTAAGATAAGATCTGGTATGAGCCTGGTGGAGAAGCATTCTGTGCTTCAAGGAGTGTATCTGGTATATGTCAGATAATGATTAACAAGGTCTGTTAGGTGCAGGAATGCGAGGAGAACTGAACCATTAACTCTAAGGATTTGCTGATTTTAGTAACGTGTAACCCATCACATATCTATTACCTTTGCACATGCACACACCTATTTTCCTTGTTCTAAAGCTAAGTAAAAGCCATGATGTTTTATGCAGCAGGACTCTTCTTCCCATAGATGGAGGGTCCTCTGACCTTGGCTATCTCTTGTTTCTTTCTCATCTGTGGCACCATTTTCACTGACCTAGTTTCTGAACATCTACAAACATGTACTTGTTAGTTGTCCTGGGTGAGTCCAGAACTACAGCATTTTCATTATTTCAATATTAATAATAATAAACAAAAAACAGACAAACAAACAAGGGAACCTCTCAATCTGTGTTCCCCCTGCTGCACATAGCTGTTGTTTCTGGCTATTCTTGTGCAATTATTTATTTATTTATTAGCAATTTTATTCAGATATATTCACATAGTACATGATCTATCTAAAGTGTATAATCAATGGCTTTCTGTATAATCACAATGTTGTGGATTTATCATCTCAAAAATTTTAGAAGAATTTCATTACTCCAAAAAAAGAAAGACTCCACAATCCTTTGCATTTCCTCCTTAGACCTACATAACCACTAATTTAATTTTATTTCACATTTTATATAAATGGAATCATAGAACATGTAGTACTCTGAGTCTGGTCTCCTAAACTTAGTATAATGGGTATTTCTTATCTGATATTGTAGTATTAAGTTATATTTGTTCAAATTCAAAGAAAATTGGTCTTATATATGCAATTCTACTCTTATTCATATTTCACATTATGTATTTATATTTCACATAATATAGTTAGCTCATAATAGGGCAATCAAACAGTATTTGTCCTTTTGTGTCTCACTTGCTTCATTCAACATAATGTCCTCCAGATACATCCATGTTGTCATATGTTTCACAACCTCATTTCTTCTTACTGCTACATAATATTCCATCATAGATATACTCCACAATTTGTTTATCTATTCGTCAGTTGATGGACACCTGGGTTGTTTCCAACTTTTGGCTATTGTGAATAATGCTGCTTTGACAATTGGTGTCAGATGTCTATTTGTTTCTCTGCTCTCAGTTCTTCTGAGTATATACCTAGCAATGGTATTGCTGGGTCCATGCCAAATCAACTTCCTTTGGACCTGCCAAACAGTCCTCCATAATAGCTATGCTATTCTATTTTCCAACCAACTGTAGTAAGTGTTTCTATATCTCCACATCCTCTCCAACATTACAGTTTTCTGACATTTTAATAGCGGCCAGGCTAATAGGAGTGCAGTGATATCTCATGGTAGTTTTGATTTGCACTACCCTAAGTGCTAGTGATTTTGAACATCTTTTTCATGTGCTTCTTTGCTATTTGTATTTCTTCTATGGATGATTGTCTTTTCAAGTTTTGGCCCATTTTTAAATTGGATAGTTTGCCTTTTTATTGTTAAGTTGTATGATCTCCTTGTATAGCATGGATAGTAAACCCTTATCAGATTTGTGATTGCCAAATATTTTCTCTATTGAGTCATCTGCCTTTTCACCCTTTTGACAAAGTCCTTTGAGGTTCAAAAATTGTTGAATTTTAAGGAGGTCCCATTTATCTAGTTTTTCTTTTGTTGCTCATGTTTTGGGTGTAAGGTTTAAGAAACTACCGCCTACCACTAGACCTTGAAGATGTTTTCCAACATTTTTTTCTAGGAATTTTATGGTTGCTCTTCCTTCCCTGAGATGGCTCCCTTGACTGTCTGCTCATTATTTCTGATTGCTGTTTGCACTCATCTGTTCACTGTGTTTGCTTGTTGTCTGCTCACTGTGTCTGATCACTGTGTCTACTCCTCTTCTTTAGGAGGCACTGGAAACTGAACCCAGGAAATCCCATGAGGGAGGTAGGCAAACAACTGCTTCAGCCACATCTGCTCCATTCTCATTGTGTCTGCTCATTTGTCTGTTCATTGCATCTGTTCATTGCATCAGCTTGTTGCATCTGCTCATCTTCTTTAGGAGGCACCAAGACGTGGACCCAGGACCTCCCATATGGAGATGAGCACCCAACTGCTTGGATCACATCCAATCCCCTGTTGTTTTAATATTTAGGTCCTTGATGCATTTTGAGTTAATTTTTGTACAAGGTGTGAGATAGGGATCTTCTTTCTTTCTTTTGGATATGGCTATCTAGTTCTCCCAGCACCATTTGTTGAATAGACTGTTCTGGCCCAGCTGGGTAGCTTAACAGCCTTGTCAAAAGTCACTTGACTAGGGAAGCAGAATGTGGCTTAAGTGATTGGGCTCCTACCTACAACATTAGAGTTCCAGGGTTCAGTTCCTGGGACCTCCTGGTGAAAAGCAGGCTGGCCTGTGTGGTGAGCTGGCCCAAGTGATGAGCTGGCCTGAGTAAAGAGCTGGACCATGTGGAGAGCTGGCCCATGCGGAGAGCTGGCCTATGAAGAGAGCTGGAGCAACAAGATGACACAACAAAAAGAGACACAGAAGAGAGAAAATAAAAGACACAGAAGACCAGGGAGCTGAGGTGGTGCAAGAGTTTGAGCAGCCTCTCTTCTACTCCAGAAAGTCCCAGGATCAGTTCCCAGTACCATGTAAAAAGTGAAGACAAGCAGACACATAAGGACATACAGAGAGCAGACAGTGAGTGCAAAAACAATGAGGGGGGATAAATGAATGAATGAATGAATGAATGAATGAATGAATAAATAAATAAATAAATCTTTTAAAAATCACTTAGCTATAGATGTGAAGGTCAATTTCTGAATTCTCAATTCAGTTCTATTGGCCAATCTGTCTGTCCTTATGCCAGTACTATGCTGTTTTATTGTTGTTGTTGTTTTTAACCACTGTAGCTAAATAATATGCTTTAAAGTCAGGAAGTGAGAGACCTCTAACTTCATTCTTCTTTTAAAGACATTTTTGGCTATTTTAAAGGCATTTCCCTTGCTTTTTTTGCCCAATTTTTGAATGTCCCAATCCACTAATTATATTTTATTTTGTTTTGTTCTTTGTTTGATTATTTGTTTATTTTTCCTTCTCTCTTTTTTTTTCCCCACTGAGTTTCCTTATGTTTGTCTCTTGCATGTAAGCTTATCACACTTGTTTCTTTTTCCTAGTAAGTGTATTTGATTATTTTATGGACTAAACGTTCATGGAGGATTTGGATCACAGAAGGGTTACAATGGGTATTGCGGGGGATTATTGGGGGGAGGGTGTCTGGGGGGGTGTCGTGGGGATTGGTTCAACCAAATATACATGAAAGATATACAAAATCATTCAAAGGATCGGGGGATGGGGCATGGTCACGATGGGTGGATAATCACACAATAAATGAGGGAATCTGAATTCCTAGCCTGGAGAGCTCTGCCACAATCTCCAAGGGAGCAGCAATAGTCCTCTGAGTGTAGGGACAGTGCCTGTCAAAATAGGATGACCCACTGATTTTTTTTTTTTTTTTTTTTAATGATGACTACCCTTGTGAGTCTTTGCTCTTGCAAATGAGAATTAGCCTGCAGTTGTGGGGTGCCTAAGGGTTGCCACCTGAGAGCTTCCTTGTTGCTCAAATGTGGCCTCTCTCTAAGCCAAACTCAGCATATGATTGCATTACCTTCCCCCCAACGTGGGACATGACTCCCGGGGATGAGCCTCTCTGGCAACGAGGGATTAATACCAAGTGCCAACTGGCAGCTTTGTGCAGTGGCAGTATCGTAGCCAATGAGGTTTATCCAAGGCACGATTATTGCTAATTGATAGCTAAATCTTTGACTGTCATTGATTTTTAAAAATTATGGGCATTCTAGTTCCATTCCTACCAATGACCAGAGTATGATGATTGAGATCATGGCACCAAGGAAGATAATGGCTTTATATATAGAAATCTCAAACCATGTTTGGGTTTCCAGTCAGATCAGTCTCAGTGCTGATGTGGTACTTCTCTTTCAGATACACTTATAGAGACAGGCAAACTCTGACTACATAAAAATTCACATAAGGCAATATTACATGAGAGGTGGAGTGATATAGCCTGGAAATTTCCCAAGAAACTGATAATTATGGCTTCCAGATGGTAATTATAAAATTTGCCCTTGAGCATTCTTAGTTAAAATTATCTTCTCCACCAATACTAAGTAAATCTACAGACTCATCATAAGGAAACAATATCCATGATCTGCCACTTTCAAACCATGACTATGATTAAATTATTCCCTTCAATTTCTTCTATTTCCACATCTATGAAATGGTTTAACAAAAACAAGTTTTAAAATATCCAAGGAACTAAAGTAAAAATTTCTACCTATCAAAACTTACTAAGTATGTGATAGTCCTATTATTCATTAAAATGGCAGAAAACTTTGAATCAATGCACTGTACTCTGCATAACTGAATAGTCTTCACAGACAATCTGGGATCAAAAGATTCTTCTACAGCTCTACAAAACTCAGGTGTTCAATATAAGATGTAGGTATAGACAGTTCAATAGCAAAAAGCACAGTAGAACCTGAAACTTACCAACTTTCACTCAGGTTGTGTCCGTATAAATAAAACATTTTGTGCTAAAAATTTATGTCCAAGGAAAAAGTATGATTCACAGTTATAGAATGTGCATATTTTACCACCATGGAAGAGAAAGACCATACAGTATATATTTCTTCAAGTCAGATTTAGCTGATGTCCTAAGGACTGCAAATCCTTACAAACTTCAAAATAATAGGGATTCCTGGAATAAATTAGTTTCATTGTTGATTTTCCTTTAAACAAGATGTATTTAACAATTTTTAAAAAGAAAATTAATGAAAAATTAAGCAATCTCTTTATATATAAATAATATATCATTTCTTAAGAAAAATTAAGCAATGTATTTTCACTTTACCCATAGGCATTTGATCCCATAGGCTGTAAGGCCACATTGCAGCTTAACATTTCCATCTGCCTAGGATTGCTTCCTCCCCCTTTTCCCCCCAAATATAGTGATAAATGCACTGCACCCTAAACTCTATCCCAGGGCCTCCTTCCTTGAGAATTTAATTAGTGACAATAATTGAAAGAGTCTATGGAAAAGAGGGCCTATAAGTAGGCAATGAAAACATTCTGTTGTGTTTGAAAATATGATAAAACTGTGCAACTAGTGGTACACAGTTTCTCGGCCATAATATGTGCTTTGGTGTAAATGTGATATGATTGATTCAATTAGTTTTTCAGGCATAAGTACAATATCTGCTTCATTCTTGAGTAATCCAGTTGAAGTTTGATTAGTAAATCCCTATTCTTTTGCTCTGGTTAAGTCCCTTGATGCATACTCAGGGTATTTAAAGTGTTGAGATTGTTATAAAAGAAGTTAGAATTAGTGATGGTTTTTGCATTTTAGTGTCTTGTTTAGCTGCTAGGTCAGCTTGGTTATTTCAGAAGCCATGGATGTATTTCCCTTCTAGTGCCCTGGACAATGAAGAATAGCTACTTCTTTAGGTAACATAATTACTTCTAATAAGGTGATTACGATGTCAGAGTGTTTAATGTCTTGCTTCCTTAACTTAAAAGACACTTCCCCTTCCAAAAAGTTCCATGGGTGTGCACCAAAAAGAAGGTTTACTTAGAGTCAGTGTAAATATTCACTCTCTTTCCATTGCCAAGATGTAAACTCCTAGTAAGTGCAATGAGTTCAGCAGGTTGTATGGATGTACCTGGAGGAAGAGCTTCAGCTTCCAGTGTTTTCTGTAAAGTAACAATACCATACCCTGCTTTCTGGTGCCCCTGGTCCATAAAACTGCTTTCATCAATAAACATTCCAGGTCTCTGTCCTTTAAGAGCACATCTAGGAGGTCGGGTCTGCCAGAATAATCTTCGTCAATTACATGTATGCAGCCATGTTTGGGTTCCTTCCAGTTGCTGTTGGGTAGAAAGGTGCTGGGTTTAAGGAAGAAATAATTTTGAGTTTCACATTGGGATTATCAAAGTATAGCCTGGTACTTAGTGAAGTACCCTTCTATAAGCAAATATCTCCCCCCTTTTTTTTGTAGGAGAGATAATACATAGTGGGGGGTAAATAAAGTTGTAGGTTGGTCTAGGGTACATATTTCTGTATCCTTTAGAAGATCACATGTTGTGGTTACTATTCTCAGGCAAACTGGCCACACTTGGGCTACAGGATCCAAATGTTAGGAGAAGTAAGGAACTAGACTTTTAGAGTTACCATGGATTTGGGTTAGAACTCCTAAACCTATACCTTATTGCTCATGAACAAATAGGAAGAAGCTTTTTGAGGGTCAGGTAAGTCTCAAGCAGGCTCTGTTGGCAGATTTTTTGATAGGGAGGAAGGCTATTTGGCATTCTGGGGTCCATTCTAAAGGTTCTTTTACTTCCCCTTTCAAGGCTGCACATAAAAGTTTAGCTATCAGTCCAAAACCAAGAATCCATAGACAGAAGAAGCCTTCCAATCCCCCAAAACCTTGCAGCTGCTTTTTTTTTTTTTTTTTTTTTTGGTGGTAAGGTCAGCTACTCTGGCTAAAGCCTTTCTTGGTTACTAGATTCCTTTGTCCTTTTGACTATTAAAATCCTAAATATTTCACAGTTGGTTGTGAAATTTGAGCTTTTTTTCTTAAACACTATAACCTTGGCCTGCTAGGAAATTTAAGGTTAGGATTGTATTATGATTTGAAGCTTCCTTGGATTTACTTACAAGTAAGATATCATCTACACATTGCAAAAACAACACATTTTGGAGTTGTTCTCTTAAGCCTTTGGCTAAAGTCTCATCAAATACTGTAGGGACATTTTTAAAAAACATTGGGGAAGCACAATCCAATAATATATTTGTTTCGTATTAGTTCAGGGATCTTCCTATTCAAAAGCAAATAATTCCTAAGATTCATGGCTTAATGGCCCACAATAAAAAGTATCTTTTAAATCTAGCACAGTGAACCAACAGAATTACCTAGACATGCATCTGGCACCACTGGATGAATGTCTTCTACTATTTGATTGATAGTTCTTATGTCTTGTACAAATTGATTTTCCTTTTTTTCCTCTGATTTTAGGATGGGTATGATAGGAGTGCTGCATGGAGATTGACATGGTAGAATTAAATGATATTTAAGAAGATTCTATTAATAGGCCTATGTGCTCCTGAGCTTCCTTTTTAAGGGATACTGTCTAAGATTAAGGAAGTCTGCATTGGGTTGAATTTTTACCAGAATAGGTTTTGCTCTTTTCACTCTTACGGCAGTTTGGCATTTTTATAATGAATTCCAACACTAGATATTGGATTGTATTTGTAAACTAGTCTGTTCCTCTGGGTATATTAGATTATATTAAATTCAGAGATTTCACTTTCAATTGATTAAATTATGATTAAGGCTTTGATTTGGCCACATCAGTAGGATGTTGAGTCCCTGCCTCCCTGGTGGGCAGGAACTCATAGAGAAACTGACATGGCAGAGGAGAGAGTTGGACTTTTGGATGCTGGAGCCCTGGGAAGAGAGCCAAGCCATTCACCTGAAGAGACCAGATCCCTGAGTAGCTGAGAAAGCCTGGAAAGAAATAAGCCCTGGAGAGAGAGACAAGCCTTATCCCCACCTACAGCTGAGAACAGAAGGAGCTAGAGCCATGGAGCCTTAGGAGGATGAAGAAGACTGAACCCTACAGAGACCAGCAGTCATCTTGTTCCACCATGTGGCAACAGACTTTGGTGAGAGAAGTAACTTACACTTTATGGCCTTGTGACTGTAAGCTTCTACCCCCCCAAAATACCCTTTATAAAAGCCAACAGAATTCTGGTACTTTGCATCAACACCCCTTTGGCTGACTAATAACAGCTATTCTTGCATACCATCTGCACATACCATTGCCCTTACCTTTGCAATGATATCTTCAAGTACTTCAGAAGGACCTTCTTCCTATAAGTGCAGTAGGACAGCTTTGAGGGCACAAGCCTGGTGTGGGGAAACCTCAATGTTCAAAATATCTGCTGAAAGGATCACTTGTAAATTTAACTTGATTAATAGGTCTCATCCAAGTAAAAGCATAGGGCAGTCAGGCATATATAGAAAGCTATGCTTTGAGTACTCCCACAAAGGAGGTCCCAGGTTCAATTTCTGGTGCCTTTCAAGGAAAACAGAAAAAAATAACAAGCAAAAAACAAACATAAAATCCAACTCAGAGGAACTGATGTAGCTCAGTGGTTGAATGCTGGTTTCCTGCATATGAGAGCCCAGGTTCATTTCCCAGATCCCAACATTTTAAAAAATAAAAATAAAAAAGAAATATTACTAGAGGTAAAGAGAGACTTTTCATAATGAAAAAAGGATCAATTCAAAAGTAAGATATAAAAATCATAGTTTGTATGCATCTAAAATAGCTTGAATACACATAAAGGAAAAATACATGTATTTATTTAGACTATTAACTTTACAAAAAGTTCCCTATTCCATTTCTAACTTTTATTTGGAATGGCAAGAGATAACAGTCATTACCCTTTTCTGATAATTTTTGGTGGCATTCCAATTATTATACACCACTAACATTTCTGATATTTTCTCTCCCACTTATTTGTTTTTCTCTATAGCTTTCATTATATTCATCCAGTCCCTTTTCCCAACCCACAACCTTGCCAACTTAATTTTCCCCTCCCTCCCTATTCTCTGCACTATTCATGGCCCTGGTAACTCATACATCAATTCTTAGTAATAGCAAAGGAAATTTCTTATGTAAAATTATTTAAAATACTTACACATAGCAAGATTTAGATGCTATTAATAGGGAATTGAGTTGACTTTTTGACCAGGGTTTCCAGGAATTTTGCTTATAATATATCACTTCTTATCCCTGGGTCCTCAAAAGATATACGGTCTCAGGAAATGATTGGCAAATTTTTTTTTGGAGAAGTGGAGACTTCTGTTTCAGCAGAAACAGACCTCATATGGTATATTTTTGTCTTTATTTGAGAAGTTGTGAATTTATAAAAGAATAAAAGCATAACATACAGGATTCCCATACAGCATCCCACCACCATCTTGCCTTTTTGTGGAACCCTTGTTAAAGTGATGAAAAACCATCATCAGAATATTACTGCTAAATATAGATCATAGCTTATATTTGGTGTATTTTTCCCATAAACCATCCTATTATTAATACCACATATTATTATTTTATGGCTAAGACTGTAAGAAAATGTTCTCATATTTGCACTGTTAACCACAATCCATCATCTACCCCAGGGTTCATTGTGTTATGTAGCCCTATGCCTTATACTGTCCATCCAAAGTGTACACCCAGTGGCTCTCAGTTTCATCAGAGTTGTGCTGTCATCACCTCAATTTTAGAACATTTTCCTTACTCTAAAAGGAAAAATCCCATACCTGCCCCCACATTTTTGAATCTCAGAATTGATATAGGACCTTCCTTGTCATTGATTCAAAAACATTACACTATTATTAACTATAGTCCATAAGTTCCATTAGTTGTATTTTCCCATGTATCTTCATATTCTTAACACCCTGTGATACTTACATATGTTCTAGTTCATAGAAGAACATTCTTGTATTTGTACTAACCACTATCCTCATCCACCACTAAGTTCATTGTAATTCAGTCCCTAGATTAACCTCTAGCATTCTTCTATTGACATTTAATCCCTATAATACCCCTCTCAGCTACAATCACATTTATCAATCAGCAGTGTTAGTCATACTCACTATAATGTATTACCATCAACTCAATTTCCACACATTTACAATCAACCTTATTAAAAATTCTACAGACATTAAGTACAAGCGCCCCCTCTACTAACCTATACTCTAGAATTCAACACCATGAGTTTAATGATTGTATTTAGTTCATGTTAGTGAGACCATACAATAGTTGTCCTTTGTGTCTTGCTTATTTCACTCAATACAAGGTCTTCAAAGTCCATCCATGTTGTCATATGCATCCTGATTTAATTTCTTCTTAGAGATGAATAGTATTCTATCATGTGTATATGCCACATTTTGTTTATCCATTCATTGGTGATGGACACTTGGGCTGTTTTAGTCTTTTGGCAATTGTGAATAATGCTGCTATAAACATCAGTGTACAAACCTAAATTTGTATCCCAGCTTTCAGTTCTTATGAATATAATCCCAGAAGTGGTATTGTTGGATCATACAGCCAATCTGTATTAAGCTTCCAGAGGAACCACCAAACTGTGTTTCACAAGGCTTCACCATTTTACATTCCCCCAACTGTATAAGAGTGTTCCTATTTCTCCATATCCTCTCCAGTATTTGAAGTTTTCTGTTTATTTTTAACAATGGCCATATAATAAGATATGAAATGATATTTCCATGTAGTTTGGCTCTGCATTTCCCTAATAACTATTGCTGTTGAACATCTTTTCCTGGTCCATGCACAAGGAAATCTCAGCAACCTATGCATTTTTCTTTCCTGGGCTGCATCTGGGGCTCATTGGGCTGCTCTGCAGTATTCCAAACCCTTGCAGATCCATGAGCCTTCTTCCTCTTTCTCTTTTATGGCTTGTAACAAGATCTTAATCTTTTACATAGAGGGACATCTTCTGCCCCATCATATAGGCAGTTTTTCTGTAGGGATCCCATCCATCTCTGCTGTGTCTGTCCCCAGTTTTGGTAACAAAAACCACATGGTCCTGAGGGTGGGTTGGCCCTCCATCTTCCTTTGTCTTTCCTCAGTGGTTCTTTGTGTTCTCTTTATGGCCCTTCTGGCACAGCTTCCCATTGCTGGGCTTCTAAACTTTTGGCCACCTCAGTCAAAAATGCTTATGCTGGGAAAGAAGATGGCATCGGTCTAGGAGGGCACTCACTGACTCACTCTCTGGGGATGGCAGATTGGGGATAGGGTCCTGCCCGGAGGTCTGTGCTCTGGGCACAGGGAGTGAGAACCTTTGAGGACATCTATCTGGAGGGAGGTTGACATTGCTCGAGAGAGATTCGTGAGTTTTTACCCTCCCTGTGGTGGTAACACAGACGGCTCACCCTCACCCTCAGGAAAAAAGGCTGGTTTGAACTGCGACTCCCACCAGCAAACAGGTTAGGAGGGAGCATTATCCAAGAGTGGGAGGGTTCTGGTGAAGGGTTGAGAGGGGTTTCCTTTCTGTGGATTTGGCTGCCTGGAACTCCTTGCAGCTTGGGGGAACAAAATAGCTGGCTTGAAGGGGTGCCAGGCTGAGGGGAATGGTGAATCTGCTGAGGAAGTTGATTTACCTAGCTGCCCAGGGATACATCCCAACCCCTGCTGGCATTCTCCGAGAGTGGGAGGGTTGTGACAGAAGGTGTTGAGGGGTTTCATTTCTGTGGATATGGCTGCCTGGACTCCCTTATAGCTTTGGGGAGCAGATAAGCTGGCTTGAAGCAGCGCCAGGCTGAGGGGAGAGGCAAATGTACTGAGGAAGCCTGATTTACCCAGCAGCCCGGTGACACTGAGGCTTGGCTCCAGAGGGGCAGAGCAAGCCATTTTTATCATTCTGCACTGAAAAGCATCAGAGATTCAGCTCCCCTGGGGAGGCCAGGAAGTGGGAAGTACTTGATTAGTTTCCACAAGCCTAGTTAGGGTCCCCTTGGAGAAGGGAGTGGTCTAGAAGAGGACTTCTTTTGGGTCCTTTATTTCACCAAAAAAAAAAAAAAGTTACTTTAAAAATAAAAAAATGAATTTTTCTTTTTAATTTAGTTTAATAGCTAAAATCTGCCTCAAAACCTGCAGATAGAACCTTGCAGGGCAATTGACTGATGAATACATGCAGCCTGAGAACTTTCACAAGGCCCCAAGAAGGAACACTGTTTTTCCTTAGCTTTGTTTGACTGCTTGTTTGTGTGGTTGTGTGGTTTTTCATTGTTTATTTGTTGTCTCTTGCTTTTCTTTCCTCTTTCCGACCCCCTTCTTTTTTCTTTCTTTCTTTCTTCTTCTTTTTTTTTCAATTAATATTAACTTTTTCCTTTCAGCCCTTCTTTACTCTTTCTCTCCTCATCATTCTAGCCTTCTAAATCATTATATATATATATATATATATATATATATATATATATATATATCCCTCAATTTGGTTGCCCAGTCCATTGTAGATACTCCACTTTTTTTCCCTATTACTCTATACTGCCTACATGAGTTAAATATTTGCTTCACTTAGTTTTATGTGGCCCCTCTTATAACTTTGATCAATATTACTATTACCCTTCTTCCTTTCACACATCTTTCGATTCCTCTAGCCCTAATCTTTTGCCTTCAAGGGAACATAGAAAGAAGCAAGAAATAAAATAAAAAGAAAAAGTGTCAAAGAGAAAACTTAACACACACACAGAACCAACAACTAAATAAAACTATAGAGCAGAGAGAGAAGATAATCAACTGAATAAACCCATCAAGATAAAATGATGACTAGAGGGCAACAAATATTACAAACCACACTGGGAAACAGGAAGACATGGACCAGTCCAATGAACAAACTAAAAACCAGGAAGAGATGCAGAATATTGAACAACTAATCAAAGCTTTCCAAACAAATATCATGGACCAACTTAATGAAGTGAAGGAAGAGATTAAGGATATTAAAAAGACACAGGGAGAACATACTGAAGAAATTGTAAACACACATAAGAAGATAACAGATATGATGGTGATCAATGGCATAATCCAAGAAATCAAAAAGACGCTGGATTCTCATAACAGCAGATTTGAACAGGCAGAAGAAAGAATTAGTGATGTGGAAGACAATACATCTGAAATCAAACAGATTGTAAAACAGATAGATAAAAAGACAGAAAAAATCCAGCAGGGACTCAGGGATTTAACTGACAACACAAAACACACAATCATACCCATTATAGGCATCCCAGAAGGAAAAGAGAAGGGAAAGGGAAGAGAAGGAGTGCTGAAGGAAATAATGGCTGAAAACTTCCCAAACCTATTGAGAAAGATGGATGCACAAGTCAGGAAGCACAGCACACACCAAACAGTATAAATCCCAACAGGCCAACTCCAAGATAAATACTTGTCAAAATGTCCAATGTTCAAGACAAAGATAAAATACTCAAGGCAGCAAGAGAAAAGAGAACCATCACATACAAGGAAAGCACAATAAGATTTAGTGCTGATTTCTCAGCTGAAACCATGGAGGCAAGAAGACAGTGGTATGACATAGTTAAAGTACTAAAAGAAAAAAAATTCCAGCCATGAAATCTCTATCCAACAAAACTGGCATTCAAAAATGATGGAGAGTTCAAAATATTCACAGATAAACAGAAATAAGAGAGTATGCCAATAAGAAACCTGCACTTCAAGAAATACTAAAGGAAGTTCTACAAGTTGAAAGTAAAAAACAAGGGAGAGAGAGTTGGAGGAGAGTTTAAAAACACCTAAAAAGACAAAAACAGAAACAAAACAACATATGACACACATTAACTCAAAGAAAATATGGCTGAAGTAAGAAATTCATTGCTAGTAATAATACTCAATGTATATGGATTAAATTCACCACTCAAGAGACACATTGGCAGAATGGATGAGGAAATATGATCCATCTATATGCTGTCTGATAGAAACCCATCTTTGACCCAGGGATTCAAGGAGGCTGGAAAGCAATTCTATAAGCTAACAATAGGCAAAAAAGGGCAGGAGTAGCTATTCCAATATCAGAAAAAATAGACTTTAAATGCAAAACTATTGTAAGAGACAAAGAGGGACACTATATATTAGTAAAAGGGGTAATCTTTCAAGAAGAGAGAACAATCATAAACATTTTTGCACCTAATTGGGGTGCCTCAAAATACATGAGGCAAACTCTGGAAAAAATAAGTGGAGAAATAAATGCCTCTACAATTATAGTGGGGGACTTCAATACACCATTATCATCATTAGAAAGAACATCTAGACAGAGAATCAATAAAGAAACAAAGAATCTGAACAATACATTAGAGGACCTGGAATTAATAGACATATACAGAACACTACACCCAAATACAGCAGGATTTACATTTTTCTTGAGTGCTCATGGATCATACTCCAAGATAGACCACATGCTAGGCCACCCACAGAACAACTCTCAATGAATTCAGAAAGAGTGAGATTATACAAAGTACTTTCTCTGACCACAATTGAATGAAATTGGAAATCACTAAGGGCCAGATAAACAGATTAGGCACAAAGATATAGAAGTTAAAAAACAGACTCATAGATAAGCAGTGGGTCAAGGAGGAAATCTCAAAAGAAATTAGTAAATACCTTTAAACTAATGAAAATGACAACATAACATATCAAAACCTATGGGATGCAGCAAAAGCTCTCTTGAGGGGGAAGTTCTTGGCCATGAATATATATATATTAAAAAAGAAGAAAGAGCAAAAATTGAAAACCTAACTGCACACTTGGAGGAATTGGAAAAACAACAACAAACTAAACCTAAAGGAAGTAGAAAGAAGGAAATAACAAAGATTAGAACAGAACTAAATGAAATAGAGAATAAGAAAGCACTAGAAAAAATAAACAAAACCAAAAGCTGGTTCTTCGAAAAGATCAATAAAATTGACAAACCCTTAGCCAGACTAACAAAGAAAAAGAGAGAACAGATGCAAATACACAAAATAAGGAATGAGCAAGGGGATATCACTACTGACCCCACAGAAATAGAGTATCATAAGAGGATACTTTGAAAAATTACATGCCAACAAGAATGATAATTTAGAGGAAATGGACAAGTTTCTAGAAACTCACAAACAACCTCATTGATGAAAGAAGAAATGGATGAACTCAACAGTCCAATTACAAGTAAAGAGATAGACTCAGTCATCAAAAACCTCCCAACTAAGAAGAGCCCAGGACCAGATGGCTTCAGAGCTGAATACTACCAAACATTCTGGAAAGAGCTATCAATTCTGCTTAAGCTCTTCCAAAAAATAGAAGTACAGGAATATTGCCTAACTCATTCTATGATGCCAACATTACCCTAATACCAAAACCAAACAAAGATACCTAAGAAAGGAAAATTACAGACCAGTTTCTCTAATGAACCTAGATGCTAAAATCCTCAATAAAATATTTCCTAATCTCATTCAACAACATATCAAAGGATTATATACCACTTGGTCAGTGGGTTTCATCCCGGGTATGCAAGGATGGTTCAATATAAAAAAATCAATCAATGTAATACACCACATAAACAGATTGAAAGAAAAAAATCACCTGATCATCTATATAGATGCAGAAAAAGCATTTGACAAAATACAGCACTCTTTCCTGATAAAAACACTGCAAAAGATAGGAATAGAAGGAAACTTTTTGAATATGATAAAGGGTATATATGAAAAACCCAAAGCTAACATAATCTTCAATGGTGAAATCCTAAAAGATTTCACTTTGAGATCAGGAACAAGAAAACGATGCCCACTATCACCACTCCTATTTAGCATTATCTTAGAAGTACTTGCTTAAGTACTGAGGCAAGAAAAAGATATAAAATGCACCCAAATTGGAAAAGAAGAAGTAAAAATTTCATTCTTTGCAGACGACATGATCCTATATGTAGAAAGCCCTGAGAAATCTACAACAAAACTTCTAGAACTTATAAAGGAGCTCAGTAATGTCACAGGCTATAGATCAATGCTCAAAAAATCAGTAGCATTTTTGTACACCAATAATGAGCAATCTAAGGAGGAAATCAAGAAAAAAAATACCATTTACAATAGTAACTAAAAGAATCAAATATCAGGAATAAATTTAACTAAAGTTGTAAAGGACTTATATACAGAAAACTACACAACACTGTTAAAGAAAATCAAAGAAGAATGAAATAAATGGAAGAATATTCCCTTTTTCTGGATTGGAAGAGTAAACATCATCAAGATGTCTATCCTACCCAAACTAATCTACAGATTTAATGCAATTCCAATAAATATCAACACTGTGTTTTTTTAAGGAACTGGAAAAATTAACTACAAAATATATTTGGAAAGGTAAGAGGCCCCGAATTGCCAAAGACATATTAAAAAAGAAAAATGAAGTTGGAGGTATTGCATACTTGACTTTAAAACATACTACAAAACTACAGTGATCAGAACTGCATGGTATTGGCACAAGGATAGACATACTGACCAATGGAACTGAATTGAGAGTTCTGATAAGATCCTCGCATATACAGTCATCTGATATTTGACAAGGCCACCAGCCCACTCAGTTGGGAGAGAATGGCCTCTTTAACAAGTGGTGCTTGGAGAACTGGATATCCATATACAAAAGAATGAGAGAAGAATACCATCTCACATCTTTTACAAAAATCAGCTCAAGATGGATCAAAAACTAAATGTAAGAGCCAAAACCATAAAGACCTTTGAAGGTAATATAGGGAAGCATCTACAGGATGTTGTAATAGGAAATGGTTTCACGAACTTCACAACCAAAGCACTAGCAGCAAGAGAAAAAATAGATAAATGGGATCTCCTCAAAATTAAAAACTTCTGCACCTCAAAGGACGTTATTAAGAAAATAAAAAGACAGCCTACCCAATGGGAGAAAATATTTAGCAACCATATATCTGATAAGAGCCTAATATCCTCCATATATAAAGAAATCCTATACCTAGAAAATAAAAAGACAAACAATCCATTGAAAAAATGGGCAAGTGATCTGAAAAGACACTTCTCCAAGGAAGAAATACAAATGGCTAAAAAGCACAAGAAAAAATGCTCAACATCACTAGCTATTAGGGAAATGCAAATGAAAACTACAATGAGATACCATCTTACACCCATCAGAAGGGCAGCTATTAAAAAAAAAACAGTAGACTCTCAGTGTTGGAGAGGATATGGAGGAACAGGAACTCTATTCCACTGCTGGTGGGATTGTAGAATGGTCCAGCCACTGTGGAGGACAGTTTGGTGGTTCCTCAGAAAACTAACAACAGATCTTCCGTATGATCCAGCGATTCCACTGCTGGGTGTATACCCAGAAGAATTGAAAGCAAGGACATGAACTGATATATGCACACCAATGTTCATAGCAGCATTGTTCACCATTGCCAAAAGTTGGAATTAGCCCCAGTGCCCATCAACAGATGAATGGTACATACATACAATGGAATATTACTCAGTTGTGAGAAGAAATAAAGTGCTAACACATGGAATAATGTGGATGAATCCTGAAGACCTTATGTTGAGTGAAGCAAGCCAGGCACTGAAGGATGAACAGTATATGACCTCACTGATTTGAACTGAGGAAAGGGAACAGTCTCTGAGAACCATTGTCTGAAAGATAGGTTAACAAGGGACAGAAAGAGAAGAGTAGGTTGTGAGTCATCAACCATATGGACATAATCTATGGTAAAGTGATAGAGTATAGTTGCATATTAAAGGATAGGACAGATGGGTAGTGATATTACTGGGTTTGGTGGTGCAGTGTTGACAGTTGGGTAGATTAGGAAGGGCAGGTCAGAATACCGAGGACATGTAACTATGAATCTTGTCATTCCATGAGCCAAGACAAGGGAGTGTTATATGCCCCAGGGGGATAGGGATGAAAGAACAGAAAATATCAAATGGGGTATTTAGTGATCATGGGAAATGTTTTTCATTACCTTACAGTAATGGACACAGGACATGGTAAATATCATCAAAAATTATTAAGCTGTACCATCTAAATTGTAAACTATACTGTAAACCATTGACAATGTTTACTTGCTATATTTCACTATCTGTATAACAGTTATAACAATGCTAACATGCATTAAAAAAAAAAGATTTTAATATGGGGTGGGGAAGGGGGAAGGAGGTTGGGTATGTGGGAGTCTCTAGGATTCAGTGTGTGACTTTGCTGTGACCTAAGTCTTCTTTGAAAATTAAATAAAAATTTGGGAGACACTGGATAATGAGAGGGGGAAGGTGTCACGGTACACTGGACATCCAATAATGCAGTGATAAAAGGGAAAAAGAGTATTTTTTTAAAAAAGAATTTTTTCCCATTTTTTGAATGTCCCAATCCACTAATTATAGTTTATTTTTAGTTTTTGTTTCTGAGTTTCCTTGTATTTTATCTCTTGCATTTAAGCTTATCATTATTATTTCATTTTGCAATTAATTGTATTTGGTTATTATATGTGCTTCATCTTCAAGGAAGGTTTAGATCACAGAAGGACTACAATGGGGGCTGCAGAGCATCATTGGTGGGGGCTGTCTGGGATGGGGGAATAGGTTCATCTGAATATATTTGAAAGATATATAAAATTGTTCAAATGATGAAGGGATGGAGCATGGTCACAGTGGGTGGAGAATCACCCAATAAATGAGGGAATCTGAATTCCCAGCCTGGAGAGTTCTGCCACATTCTCCAAGGGAGCAACAACAGTCCCCTGAGTGCAGGGGCAGTGTCTGGTAAAAGAGGATGGCCCACTGATGGGTTCTTGTTTTTGATGACTAGCCTTATGAGTCTTTGCTCTTGTAATTGAAACTTAGCCTACTGTTATGGGGGCCTAAGGGTTGTCATCTGAGAACCTCCTTGTTGCTCAAATGTGGCCTCTCTCTAAGCCAAACTCAGCATATGAATGTATTACCTTCCCCCCAACATGGGACATGACTCCCGGTGATAAGCCTCCCTGGCAACAAGGGATTAATACCAAGTGCCAACTGGCAATATGACTGGAAAAAGACCTTGAATAATAGGGGGAAGAGGTAAAGACAAATGAGTTCATGTGGCTAAGAGACTTCAAAGAGAGTCAGGAGGTCATCCCAGAGGTAACGCTTACGCACACCTCAGTAGGATCTCATAGAACACCAAAGTGGATATCACCCCACACAGAGGGGCTCCTGAGGGCTTTGGAGACACCCAGGTCCATATAAGGGGGGATAGCCCCAGAGATTGACGCCTTATCAGTGGGCTCTACTTTGGAATCTGTGCTCCTGGGAGTGACAGAGTTGTTCTCAAATAAGTCCTCCCTGCCCATGGTCCATCAGTTCCTTTTATTAAAACCTATATGTGATGCTAGAGTTTGTAGGTGTACTTCCAGAGACCGGAACTTTTGGCCTGCCCATGTGTCAGCTATGCCTGGAATCTCGGAGGAGCTGCAACTCCTACTCTACAGCTCAATGGACTCAACCAAGTCACCTGGTGAGGAGATGATGATGGACAACAGCCATCCCAGGGAATGGAGAGAGTCTGCAGCTGCAGGCACAATAATCCCATCCATCTTTTCTATGGTATATAAGCCCCCTCTCACTTGGAGGTGGAGTGGACAACACCATCCCAGACTCCTCAGGATTGAGGGAAGAGCTATGGACTAGAGTGGACTTATTGGTATTCTTTTGTAGACATATTGTGATTCAAGTAATGGAAGAAATTACAACATTGATGTGGAACCAGTGGCCACTGGACGCTTTCGGGCCAGGGAGAGGGAGATGCAGTTTTAATACAGGGGTTTTTTTGGGACTTGGGAATTATCCTGAGTGTCATTACAATGACAGATATAGGCCATTTTACATCAGCATATAACATACAGAACTGTGTGGGAGAGAGTGGTCTACAACGTGAACTATGTTCCATGCTTTGTTGCAAAGCCCCAGGATGTGAATATCCATTGCAGGTGATGTGCCACCCTAATGAAAAATGTTTATGTGGGAGGTTGTGGGAGGTGTGGGAGATGGGGAACATGGGAATCCTTGTAATTTTTTGGTAACATTTATGTAATCTAAGCATCTTTTGAAATATTAAAAAAAAAAATAATGCTACTCATCATGGCAACATTTTCAAATAAAGTCCCCCAGCACCCAAATTTTTTTTCATGTTCTCCACATGATTCTGATGTACATCCAAGTTCAACAGCAACTGAACTACGGTGCCTATTTCCTACTTAATTCTAATTCTCCCTTATATTTTAATTCAGAAATTAATTATTTCTGATCCTTAAATTATTAGAAAACACCCTTCTATTCTCAAGTATCTTAATAAGTTACAAAATGTATTTACATTCTCAAAATGTACTCCAATCTTTTCTGATATATGTGAATCTTTTTATATTTGCAATAATGACCTTGAGGATCATCCTATTCTGCACTTGAACTCTCTGACTTTTAATTTATTTTCTGGTACTTCAATAATTGTGCTCTTATATTAAACTATACTTTTATAGGAAAAAAAAAAAGATTCAGAGTTACTTGCAACAACATTGAGAGTTTGACATACTGGTCTGTCCTCCTCGTATAGGCACTGCCTATGCTCATGAACGACTCCCACCCCTCTATTTGAGAAGATAGCAGGATTCCTCAGTATGGGAGTCCAACCTATTCTCATTCCTTTTTTGGGTCTCCACCCACTGATACAATGCACTATGACAAGATAAATACTCAGACACTCCCTAGAAGCCTTCCCATGTATTTCCTGTCCCAAATGACCCCCATATCCAACCCCTAAACCAGTAAACCTCCACTGTCATGTTGCCAAAAGAACATTTCCATCATTGTAGATGGAAATCACTTACCCTCAAATCCCCAGTATTCATCTGCTCCCTTCCACCAAAATCCCCTCAGTTCCATGGACTGTTCAACCCAACCTCCCAACCTAGACCCCAGACAAACCTGTCAGTGTAGTGTGCACAACTACACTTTCAAATTATCATAGATTTTGCCCATATGGGCATTGGCTCTCAACCTTATTTTTCCCTTTCTATCTCCTGTAATCCAATCTCAATTTGCTTAATGCATATCAGTGAGGTCATGTCATATTTGTTCTTCAGTGCCTAGCTTGCTTCACTCAACATAAGGTCTTCAAATCTCATCCATGTTATCCCATGTGCTAATACTGCATTCTTTCTTACAGCTGAGTAATATTCCATTGTATGTATATACCACAATTTGTTTATCCATTCATCTGTTGGGCATTTGGGTTGATTCCAAATTTTGGCAACAGTGAATAATGACTCTATGAACAATAATGATTCTAAAAACACTGTTCGTGTTTTTGTTTTTAATTCTTCTGGTTATATACCCAGCAGTGGAATTGCTGGATCACGTGGCAGTTCTATAGTTAGCTTCCTGAGAAACTGCCAAACCGTCCTCCATAATGGCTGTACCATTCTGTATTCCCATCAGCAGTGGATGAGTGTTCCCATTCCTCCATATCCTCTCCAATACTTGTAGTGCTCTCTTCTTTTATAAATATTTATTTATTTATTTTACTTTTACCCATTTTAACCCCCTCCCCCCATTTTTGCTTTTTTGGTGTCCATTTGCTGGGAAATTTTCCATGTCTGTTTCCTGCCCTCTCCTCTCATCCCTCTCCTCCTGTCCTCACTGGGATTTGATCCTGGCAACCTTCAATGTGGAAGACAAGCATTCTGCCACCTGCACCACTTTAGTTCCTGGTTTTTCGGTGCATCTCAATTTGGCTCCCACTTTGTGTCACTCTCCTGTTACATCATCATTTTGCTGTGTGGCTAGGTGAGTCCTGGCATGCCTGCATGTGGGCCCTGGTGGTGCACTGGTGGTGCACCTGTGCATGGGGCCTGAGGGCTCTCCATGCATGAGGCCTGATGGCTTTCCTGCTCATGGAGCCTGGCAGCCTGCACAACTTCTATATTTTTCTTTATTTTACTGGGATGTCCCTTGGATTAAACCCAGGTCCTTCAATATGGGAGATGGATGCCCAACCAGTTGAGCCACATCCACCCCCTTTGAGCACATCTGCCCCACTCTCATTTTTAATATCCACCAGTCTAATGGGTGTAAGATGATATCTCATTGTAGTTTTGATTGGCATTTCCCTAAAATCTAGTGATGAACCTTTTTTTCATGTTCTTTTTTAGCCATTTGTATTTCTTCTTTGGAGAAGTGTCTATTCAGATCACTTGCCCATTTTTAAAATGGGTTGTTTATCTTTTTATTTTTGAAGTGTAGGATTTCTTTATATATGCTGGATATTAAGCACATATCAGATATATGGTTATCAAATATTTTCTTCCATTGACTAGGATGCTTTTTCACTTTCTTGACAAATTCCTTTGAGGTGCAAAAGTTTTTAATTTTGAGGAGAAACCATTTATCTATCTTTTATTTCATTGCTCAAGCTTTGTGTGTAAAGTTCATGAAATCATTTCCCAATACACAATGCTGTAGCTTCCCTATATTATCTTCTAAGATTTTTATGGTCTTGGGTTTATATTTAGATCTTTGATCCATTTGAGTTAATTTTTGTATTGGGTGTGAGATGGTGTTCCTCTCTCATTCTTTTGGATATGGATAGCCAGTTCTCCAAGCACCATTTGTTGAAGAGGTCATTCTCTCCCAGTTGAATGGGCTAAGTGACCTTGGTGAATATCAGTGACTGTATGTGCAAGGATCTTTATCAGAACTCTCAATTTGGTTCCATTGGCCAGTATGTCTATCCTTTTGCCAATACCATGCAGTTTTGACCACTGCAGCTTTATAGTGTTTTAAAGTCAGGCAGTGTGATTCCTCTGATTTCATTTTACTGTTTCAACAGGTCCTTGGCTATTTGAGGCCTCTTACCCTTCCAAATAAATTTCCTAGTTTGTCCAATTCAGTTTTAAAAAATGCTCTTGTAATATTTATTGGGATTGCATCAAATCTGTAAATCAGTTTGGGTAGGATAAACATCTTAATGATGTTTAGTTTCCCGATCCATGAACAGGGAATATTCTTCCATTTATTTAGGTCTTTTTTTGAATTCCTTTTAAAAGTTTTGGGTAGTTTTTTTCATTTAAGTCATTTACATCTTTAGTTAAAATTTTTCTTTGGTATTTCATTCTTTTAGTTGGTATTGTAAATGGGATTTGTTTCTTGATTTCCTACTCAGATTGCTCATTATTGGTGTACAGATATGCTATTGATTTTTGCACATTACTCTTATAGCTTGCCACTTACTGAACTCATTTATAAGCTCTAGATGCTTTGATGCAGATTTCTCAGGGCTTGCAAGTATAGGATAATATCATCTGCAAATAATGAAATTTGTACCGGTTCCTATCCAATTTGGATGACTTTTATATCCTTTTCTTGCCTAAATGCTCAAGTAAGTACTTGTAACACAATGCTAAATAAGAGCAGTAACAGTGGCATCCTTGTCTTGTTCCAGACCCCAGAGGCAAAGCTTTTAGGATTTCACCATTTAATATGATGTTAGCTGTGGGTTTTTCATATATACCCTTTGTCATGCTGAGGAAGTTTCCTTCTATTGCTATCTTTTGAAGTGTTTTTATCAGGAAAGGTGCTGTATTTTGTTGAATGCTTTTTCTGCATTTAGAGAGATGATTCTGTGATTTCCCCCCTCATTATGTTTATGTTGTGATTTACTTTGATAGATTTCCTTTCTTTAAATATATATTTTTTTATTTTTAAAGATACTTAGATTAAACAAATGTTACACAAAAATATAGGGATTCCCATATGCCTCACTCCCCGTACCTCTCACACCCTCCCACATAAATAACATCTTTCATTAGAGTGACACATTCAATACAATTGATAAATGCACCTGGGGCATTGCCATTGAGCCTGATATAATTCACATTGTAATTTACGCTCTCTCCCACACAATTCTGCAGACTATGGAAAGATAGATAATGGCCTATATCTGTCATTGCAATGCCATTCAGGATGATCCCCAAGTCCCCCCAAATCCTCCACATTACATCTTTCCCTCTCCCTGCCCCCAGAGCCTCCAGTGGCCACTGCCTTCACATCAATGCTGTAATTTCTTCCATTGCTAGGATCACAAGTCTATTGTAGAATACCAGTAAGTCCACTCTAGTCCATAGTTCATTCCCCATTCCTGAGGATTCTGGGATGGTGATGTCCACTCCACCTCTAATTGAGAGGGGGCTTCATTACCATACAGCTGATGGAAGGGACTCTCTTGCTTGTAGTTGTAGGCTCTCTCATTTCCTTGGTATGGTTGTTCTCAATCCTCACCTCCTTGTTAGTTGTCCTGGGTGAGTCCAATGAACTGAAGAGTAGGTGTTGCAACTCCACTGAGGCTCAGAGCCCAGCTGGAACATGGACTGCCCATAGATTCAAGTCTCTTGGATGTACACCTACCAACTCCAGCACCAAGTATAGGTTCAGAAGAGCCATGTGTAGGGAAGCCATAACTGAGTCCAACCCTGTCACTCTCAGGAGCACAAAGACCAAAGTAGGGCCCACTGTAAAGGCAGTGAATTCCAGAGCTATCTGCCCTGACCATAGGACCTGGGGTTCTCCAGAGCCCTCAGGAGCCCCCCTATTTGAGGAAGTATCTGCTTTGGCAGTCTATGTGATCCTGCTGAGGTGCATATAAGCATTACTTCTGGGATGTCCTCACTTTGAAGTTCCTTAGCCATATAAACTCATTTGTCTTTACCTTTTCTCTCTTTTTCATTTGAGGTCTTTTTCCAGTTACATTGCTAGTTGGTGCTTGGTAGTAATCCCATGGTGCCGAGGAGGCTCATCCATGGGAGTCATGTCCCATCCTGGGGGGAAAGTAATGCATTTATATGCTGAGTTTGACATTGAGAGAGGCAATATTTGAGCAACAAGGAGGCTCTCAGGAGGCAACTCTTAGGCACACCACAACACCAGACTGTTTCAATTTCAAGAGCAAAGGCTCACAAGCATAGTCATCAATATCAAGGGCCCATCAATGGACCATCCTCCTTCACCAGTCATTGCCCCTTAACTTGGGGGACAGTTGCTGCTTCATTAAGAGAATGTGACAGAGCTCTCCAGGATGGGAATTCAATATTCTCTCAGTTATTATGTGAATCTCCTCTCACTGTGCCAATGCCCTGTGAACATTTGAACACATTTATATACCTTATATGCATGTCCAGGTGAACTTCCTCCCATGTATTCCCCATCACTGACACCCCACACCAATGATCCTCCCCTGCCCCATTTGTAACCTTTTTGTGTTCCAAGGTTTCTTCAAAAGTGAAGCAAATAAAATAGCCAAATACAATTCATAGGAAAATAAAATAATAATGGTAAGTTTAAATATAAGAAATAAAATACATAAAAATTTAAAGAAAACTAAAAATTAAAAAATTGAAAAATTAGAATATTAAAAAATAATGAAAAATCTTAATTTTTTTTGACATTTTGCCTTTCATCATTGTAATATCTGTTGCCCTGTATGTATAGTAAAATTTTCTTCCATTTATTCCTCAATATCATACTTTTTTTCCTTTAGTTTCCCAGAAGTTTTAGGACACAGTAAATTCACATACAGAATGCAGAGGACTCCCATACACCCAACATCCTCTCCCTATTCCCCCTTCCCATATTAATGCCGTTTTATATGTGGATGGTACATTTGTTACACCTTATATACAAATAGTGAAACATAGCTGCTAGCCATGGTCAGTGGTTTACATTATGGTTTATATCTTCAGGCATACACTTTTATAAATTTTGATGATATTTAACATGGTCTGTGTCCATCATTGCAAGATCATGTAGAAAACTTTCATTGCCTACTAAATACTTCTGCTCCATCTATTCTATTCCTCTCTTCCCCTCCCCTCGAGGCCCATAGCCACCACCCAGCTTCACTCCTTGGATGACAGGATTCATAGTCACTTGCAATAAAACAGGTCTCGACACATTGGTATGTCCTCTCCTATTAGGAACCACCCATGACCCTCTATTTGAGAACATATCAGTCCTCCCCAGGATGGGAGTCCAGTTCCTTCCTACTCATTATGTGGGTCTCCATCCACTGGTACAACACATTATGGCAAAATGATCACCCACACACTTCCTAGAAGCCTGCCCCATGTATGCCCTGTCCCAAATGTCCCCCTATACAACATCCTAAACCAGTAACCCTTCCTTGTCACATTGCCATAAAAACATTCCCAATTTTTTACTTTCAACCACATACACACCAATCCCCAGTGTTCACTTTGTCACTCCCACAACCCTCCACCCAATTTCATGGACCTTCCAACCCACCTTCCCCACTCTACCTGTCAAATCTGCACCACCGAAACCAATAGTAACACTACCATACCGTCATAACTCTTCAATGCACAACTACACACTTCTAACTTATCATAGATTATGCCCATATGGGCATTGGCTCACAACCTTCTCCCTTTCTATTTCTTGTAAACCAATCTTCCCAACAATATCTCTCCAAGTCTGCTCAATTTGCTTAATCCATATCAGTGAGGTCATGTAATATTTGTCCTTCGATGTCAGGCTTGCTTCACTCAACATAAGGTCCTCAAGATTCATCCATGTTATCCCAGGTGTTAGCACTGTATTCTTTCTTACAGCTGAGTAATATTCCATTGTGTGTATATACAACATTTTGTTTATCCATTCATCTGTTGATGGGCATTTGGGTTTATTTAACTTTTGGCAATAGTGAATAATGCTGCTCTGAGCATTGATGTGCATATATCTATTCATGTCCTTGCTTTCAATTCTTCTGGATGGAATTGCTGGATCACATGGCAATTCTATAGTTTATTTTTTTGAAGAACTGCTGAAATGTCCTCCACAATTGCTGGACCATTCTATATTCCCCCCAGGAATGGATGAAGTTTCCCATTCCTCCACATTCTCTCCAACACTTTTAGTCCTCTGATTTTTTAATATCCAACAGTCTAATGGGTGTAAGATGGTATCTCATTGTAATTTTGATTTGCATTTCCCTAATAGCTAGTGATGTTGAGCATCCTTTTGATGTGCTTTTTAGCCATTTGTATTTCTTCCTTGGAGAAGTGTCTTTTCAAGTCATTTGCCCATTTTTAAAATGGGTTGTGTGTCTTTTTATTTTCAAGGAGTAAGATTTCTTTATATATGCTGGATATTAGGCTCTTATCAGATATATGGGTGCCAAATATTTTCTCCCTTTGGGTAGGTCGTCATTTTACTATCTTGATAACCTCCTTTGAGATGCAAAATCTTTAGGAAATCCCATTTATCTATTTTTTCTTTCACTGTTCGTGTTTTGGGTGTGAAATTAATAAAATCATTTCCTATCACAACATCCTCTGGATGTTACATACATTATCTTCCAAAGTCTTTATGTTCTAGGCTCTTATATTTAGATTTGATCCATCTTGGGTTGATTTTTGTATAAGGTGTGAGAAGGTGTTCCTCTCTCATTCCTTTGGAAATGGATATCCAGTTCTCCAAGCACCATTTGTTGAAGAGGCTATTTTCTCCCAGTTGTGTGAGCTTGGTGGCTTTGTCAAATATCAGATGACTGTATATGCAAGGATCCATATCAGAACTCTCAATTCAGTTCTATTGGTCAATATGTCTATCCTTGTGCCAATACCATGCAATTTTGACCAACGTAGCTTTGTATATGTTTTAAAGTCAGGTGGTGTGATTCTTCCAATTTCATTTTTCTTTTTCAATATATCTTTGATGATCTGGGGGGCCACTTGCCCTTCCAAATAAATTTCACACATATTGATGTTTATTGGGATCGCATTAAATCTGTAGATTAGTTTGAGTAAGATAGACATTTTAATGATGTTTAGCCTTCCTATCCATGGACAGGAGATATTCTTCCATTTATTCAAGTCTTCTTTGATTTTCCTTTAACAGTGTTGTGTAGTTTTCTGT
This sequence comes from Tolypeutes matacus, assembly GCA_026826555.1. Lineage (NCBI taxonomy): Eukaryota > Metazoa > Chordata > Mammalia > Cingulata > Chlamyphoridae > Tolypeutes > Tolypeutes matacus. Next base: position 103,163,522 of record JAKSZT010053887.1, on the reverse strand, counting down.
GTATAAGTCATTTACATCTTTAGTTAATTTATTCTTAGGTATGTGATTCTTTTAGTTACTACTGTAAGTGGTATTTTTTTCATGATTTCCTCCTCAGATGGCCTATTATTGGTGTACATAAATGCTACTAATTTTTGAGCATTGATTTTATGACTTTTGAATTTACTGAACTCATTTATAAGTTCTAGAAACTTTGTTGTTGATTTCTCAGGGCTTTCTATGTATAGGATCTTGTCATCTGCAAATAGTGAAATTATTACTTCTTCCTTTCCAGTTTGGATGCCTTTTATATCTTTTTCTTGCCTCAGTGTTCAAGCAAGTACTTCTAAGACAGTGTTAAAATGGAGCAGTGATAGTGGGCATCCTTGTCTTGTTTCCAAACTTAGAGGGAAAGCTCCTGGGATTTCACCATTAAATATAATATTAGCTGTGTGTTTTCCACATGTACCGTTTATCATGTTCAGAACGTTTTCTTTTGTTCCTTTTTTTTTTTTTTTTCTTGCAGTGTTTTTTTATCTGGAAAGGGTGCTGTATTTGTTGAATGTTTTTTCTGTGTCTGTAGAGGTGATCATGTGCTTTTTTTTCTTTTGATCTGTTATGTGGTGTATTACATTGTTTGATTTTTTTGTATTGAAACATTCTTGCCTACCAGGGATGAAACCCACTTGGTCATGGTGTACAATTCATTTGATGTGTTGTTGAATACGATTAGCAGGTATTTTGTTGAGGATTTTAGCACCTAGGTTCATTAGAAAGAGAGGTCTATAGTTTTCCTTTCTTGTGGCATCCTTGTTTGGCTTTGGTATTAGTGTGATTTTGGCATCATAGAGTAAGTTATGTAATGTTCCCTCCACTTTTATTTTCTGGAAGAGGTTAAGCAGGATTCGTGTTATTTCTATCTGGAATATTTGGTAGAATTTACAAGTGAAACCATCTGGTACTGGACTCTTCTTATTTGGAGGTTTTTGATGGCTAATTCGACTCAATACTTCTGATTGGTCTGTTTGTGTGTTTCTAGGAATTTGTCCATTTCTTCTAAATTATTCATCTTGTTGACATATAATTTTTCAAAGTGTCCTCTTATGATACTCCTTATTTCAATATGGTCAGTGGTGACATCCCCTTCCTTGTTTCTTATTTTATTTGCATCTTCTCTCTTTCTTTCTTTGTTAGTCTAGCTAAGGGTTTGTCAATTTTATTAATGTTCTCAAAGAAACAGCTTTTGGTTTTGTTTATATTGCTTTCTTATTTTCAATTTCATTTAGCTCTGCCCTAATCTTTGTTATATCCTTCTTTCTACTTCCTTTGGGTTTAGTTTGTTGTTCTTTTTCTAATTCTACCTGGTGTGTGGTTAGGTCTTTGATTTAACTCTTTCATCTTTTTTAATATAGGCATTTATATCTATAAATTTCCTCATCAGTACAGCTTTCGCTGCATTCCATAAGTTTTCATATGCTGTCCTGTCATTTTTATTCATTTCAAGGTACTTAGGGATTTCCTTTGCAATTACCTCCTTGACCCCTTGATTGTCTAAGAGTGTGTTGTTTAAATTTCATATCTTTGTGCCTAATCTGCTTCTCTGCCCCTTACTGGTTTCCAACTTCAATCCTTTGTTGTCACAAAAATTACTTTCTATAAATTCAATCTTTCTGAATTCAATGAAAGTTGTTCTATGGCTTAGCATGTGATTTATCCTGGAGAATGAGCCATGTGCACTTGAGAAGAATGTATATCCTGCTGTATTGGCATGCAATGTTCTGTATATGTCTAGTAGGTCCAGATTCTTTAATGTATTATTCAAGGTTTCTCTGTCTTTACTGGTTTTCTGATGAGATGTTCTGTCCAATGGTTATAATTGTGTATTGAAGTCCCCCACTATAATTTTAGAGGCATCAATTTCTCCACTTAGTTTTTCCAGTGTTTGTCTTATGTATTTTGAGGCACCCATGTTAGGTGTATAAATGTTTATGATTGTTCTTTCTTCTTGAGAGATTATCCCTTTTATTAGTATATAGTGGCTTTCTTTGTCTCTTACAATACTTTTGCATTTAAAGTCTATTTTGTCTGATATTAGTATAGCTACTCTCACCCATTTTTGGTTATTGTTTGCATGTAAAATTGTTTTCCAACCATTCACTATTGGTTTCCTTGAGTCCATGGGTGTAAGGTGAGTTTCTTGTAGAAAGCATATAAATGGGTCATATTTCCTTATCCATTCTGCCAATCTATTTCTCTTGACTGGATAATTTAATCCTTTAATATTCAATGTTATTACTATCAAGGAATTACTTACATTAACCATATTTTCGTTGGGTTTATGCATGCCATATGTTGTTTTTATTTCTCTTTTTACCTTTTTTGTTGTTCTTACACACTACTCCAATTCTCTCTCCCTGTTTTTCCTTTCAACCTGCAGAACTCCATTTAATATTTCTTGAGGGGCAAGTTTCTTATTGACAAACTCTATTAATTTCTGTTTATCTGTGAATATTATGAATTCTCCCTCATTTTTGAATCCCAGCTTTCATGAATAGAGAATTCTTGGCTGGAAGTTTTTTCTTTTAACACCTTAACTATGTCATACCACTGCCTTCTTGCCTCCATGGTTTCAGATGAGAAATCAGCTCTTAATCCTAATGAGCTTCCCCTGTATTAGATGGTTCTCTTTTCTCCTGCTGCTTTCAGTATTCCTTCTTTGTCTTGAGCATTGGACTATTTGACAAGTATAAATCTCAGAACAGGCCTGTTAGGATTTATACTGTTTGGGGTGTGCTGTGCTTCCTGGACATGTATGTCCATCCCTTAATAGGGTTGGGAAATTTTCAGCCATTATTTCCTCCAACACTCCTTCTGTTCCCTTTCCCTTCTCTTTTCCCTCTGTGATTCTTACAATGCATATATTGTGGGTTTCATGTTGTCACTCAAATTACTAAATTCCTGCTGTATTTTTTCCATCTTTTAATCTATCTGTTCTACTATATGTTTGATTTCAGCTGTACTGTCTTCCACATGACTGATTCTGTCCTCTGCCTGCTCAAATCTACTGTTATGGGCTTCTAGTGTATTTTTTATTTCTTGCATTGTGCCATTCATCACCATCATATGTGTTATTTTTTATGTATGTTTTCAATTTATTCAGTGTGTTCTCCAAGTGTTTTTTTGATATCCTTAATATCTTCCTTCACTTCACTAGGTTGATTCATGATATTTGTTTAGACATCTCTGATTAGATTTTCTGTGTTCTGCATCTCCTCCTGTTTTTACTTTGTTCATTGGATTGGGCCATATCTCCCTGTTTCTTAGTATGGGCTGTAATTTTTTGTTTGGTGTCTAGGCTTCAGTTTATTTTGTTGGGTTTATTCAGTTGATTAGCTCATCTTTCTACTCTAGAGTTTTATTTGGTTATTGTTTTTGGGTGTGTGGTATGTTTCCACTTTGACACTTCATTCATCTTATTCTATTTCCTTGCTGTTGTCTATGTCCCCTTGAGAAAAAAATTAGGACTAGAGAAAATGAAAAGGACAAGAAAAGAAAAAGGATAATAGTATTAATAATAGTAAAAGGTAGAAGAAGAACTGCATAACACCCAGGAAAATGAATAATTAACTCAAGTAAGAAGTGTAGAGGAATAACAATAAAAAAAGTGGTATAGAAACTATGAAATGAGAAACAGAATATAGAAAAACTATATAAAATCAATTAAAAGGATGGAGTGATGGGAAGAGAGGGAAATAGAAAAGAAAGAAAAAGAATAAAAAAGTAAAATAAGAAAGAAGAGAAAGAAAGAGAAATAAAAACAAGAAAAATTGAAGACCAAAGAAATAGAATTGGAATGAAAGAAAAACAAAAGAAAAGAGAAACTATAAAGATCAAGGAAAAAAAAGAAAGAGCATATATAGACAAAATTGGTAAATGAATAAAAATGGGACAAAGGAAACAGAAACACAACAAACAAGAAACAATACAGTATCACTTAATTTTTAAAAAAAGAAAAAAAATAGATGAAAAAGAATAAAAGAACAACAGTAACAGAAAAGGAAAAACAGCCTTCCCTCTTAGGTCCCTAAGGAGCTTCTCAGGCTGCTGGTGTTCACCAATCAATCACCTTGCAGCTTGTCCTCTGCAGGGTTTGAACAGGGTTTTTGTGAGTAAACTGTTAAATTTTAAAAAGGACTCCTTTTTACAAAAAATAAGAGATCCAATAAAAGGTAATACAAAAATAATGGCTATTGTTCCCTGTCCTAAAATATCAACTGGATGTCTGATAACCCGTTGAATCATTTCTCTAAGAAGAGCCAGGAATCCAACCAGGAACCTCGCATATTCAAGGCAGGAATTCCTCCACTGAGCTAAACTTTCTCCTTAGGTCAGTTAGCCTTCAGAAACCTATCTGCCCACTTTCCCTCTGATAGGTTAGAATCTTAGCAGTTTTCCAGAGTCCTGCTGATTAGGCACCTGTCTGTCCCTACATCCTCTCTATTCTAATTGCTGTCTCTCCCAGTGTGGCTGGGTGAGACGGCCTGACTGCACAGATCCCACCTTCCCTCTCCTGGTGAGATTGGATTCCTTTCTGTGATTCAGAGGGGGCTCAGCTGACAAATCTCACCACAAAGAAATCACTCTTGACCCTCTTCCAGACCCCTCTTCCTTCCAGGGAATCCTAAATATGCTTTTGAAAGCTTATTGAGCTCTTCCTACCACCTGTTTCCATTAGGGGAGTTGGAATTTTAATAGTTTTCAGTCGCCAGACTAGCTAGTTGCCTGTCTCCACCTCCTCTATTCCCAATATCCTCTCTCCCAGGGCAGCTAGGTGTGACAGATTGCCTGAGCATATGTCCCTCTTCCCTCTTCCTGGGGCCACCTCAGTGCTTGCTGGTATCCTCCCCAAGTTTCAAATGGGTCTCAGGTGTCCAAACCACAGAAAGGAAACTACTCCCCACCCTTTACCAGAATCCTACTCCCAGAGAATGCTCACTCCCACTCACTGGCTGGTGAGAGTCAGGGCGGCCACAATGGCTATCCATGAGGGTGGGGCTTAGCTGCCCACCATTTCCAGCCACAGGGGTTAGCAACTCCCCGTTTTCCCTTGGGCTGTCTCTTTGTGCACTTCCCTCCAGATTGATGCCCTGAAGTGTCCTGCTCTGTGGGACCCCAAAACAGCTCACTCAGGTAGGATTTTGCCCCTTCTTAGCCACTTTTGGTGAGAGAGCTGGGGAGTACCCACCTACAATGATGCCATCACATCTTAGAACATCCCCAATATAGATTTTAATTCTCTCACTGAAGTCCTTTATAAACAGGAATAAAAAGCCACAGACATGGAAAAAGTGCCAGAGACAGAGAGAAGCCTCTAGAATTTGACATAAATGAACCCAGAAGAGAGAAAAGCCACAGACAGAACAGCCCAAAGCTGAAGCAAAGAGGTTGAGAGGAAAGGAGAGAGAGGAGCAGACCCTGCCAGGTACCTGGTCACCCACAGCTGGGCTCTGAGTAAGGGAGCCTGGAGAAGGCAGAGACCAGCAGAGCCACCAATGTGCCTTGCCATGTGGAAAGAGTCCAGAATTGCCAACACCTGACCTTTGGGGAGAGTTTCAACTGATGCCATGATTTGGGCATTTTTCCCAGCTTCATGTAAGTTTTTAACCTAATAAATCCCATTGTAGAAACCAACTCACTTCTGGTATGTTGCATTTGTAGCCTTTAGTGTTAGCAAACTAAAACAACTTCAATACTCTCTACATATATATTTTGTTTTTCATATTAAATGAGCACTAACTAGGACATCCCCAGGTATCTGAGTTGGCCTTGGGACTGAACACAAGCCCTTTGTGTTCCATGTACTGGATAAAATAAGGACAGGGGATCCCTAGGTAGAATTTCATATATTCTTTACAAATGGACAAGCAGCCCATGGGGCCTTCAGCTGAGATTCTCTTCAGAGGGAAAAAGAAGATATGATTAAAAAAAAAAAAAAAAAAAATCTGCTCTCCAGCAGTCCTTCCCAGAGAACCAGGTATAAGATGGAATTTTCCATTGCTTATCTGATTTAGTCCTTACAATATGTTTACAAAGTTGGTCCTCTGGCCATCTCACATTTCAGAAGAGCAAACTGAGGCTAGAGTGTGAATTGACATTCCTAAGACACCCAGCTAGTGGCTGGCCATGTTGCCACTGCTACATGGGGGCAGGGGGTCACGGTTTTACCACAGGTCCAGGACCTGTTGGGTTGTGGTGAAGGAACAGCATGTGGCCAGGTAGCCATTCATAGAGAAAAGTTGTCTTCTGGAAGATGATACCAAGGTCTCCCCCAGCTCCTCAGGTGTGTCTGGATGGCCTCATGGTAAAATCTCACCTGTACTCAAGGAAGATTCACTACCCCACTGGTTGGGGGTGTCACAAGAGGAAGATGCAATTAGTGGCAGCAGCATGAAGCAGCAGGATGGTTGGAGACAAGCACTCAGACTGGGACTCCAAGCTCTCAGTGACTTGTGGCAAGAGGTGGTCCAATATAGTTTCCAGCACAAAAAGTTTTTCAGCTTTAAAAATTGAATTTGAAGTTCTGGAGTGATATAAAATAACAATACTTTCAAATCAGTTTGTTAGCTGTATCATAAGAGCACCTGCCTGTGTTGAGAGCCTGTGTGAGGGGCATTTTTCCAGTGAGCCTCACAAATTTTCTCCATTCACAAGATGAGAAAAATAGGGGTCAAGTAACTGCTTCAGGTTCCAGCAGATCAGAACCCAGAACTGTTCATACTCAAACTGAGTGCTATTCCCTCCATGCTATGGGAGGCTGCATTTCCTCTGACCTGGCAGCAGGGATTGAGCAGGGCGGATGAACTACAAGGATGTCTTCTCATGTCTCAGGGTGGTACTGCACTCACCCCTATTCTGGTGACTTTCAACTACCTCTTCTTGATACAAGCATTCAGCAGACATTTACAAAGTGTCCCCTGGGTGCCAATCACATAGGCAGGAACTGTTCATTCCCTCTTGGTGCTTAGAGCTGGGGTGCTGGTAGGAATCATCATGATGACCTGGAAAATGATGGTACAGAGATGATGAGGACTATTATGATACCATGGAAATGCACCCACTCCACAGGGGTAAAAATCAAGGCAGACTTCCTGGAGGATTTGATGTCAGAAGAGACTCCTCAGGAATTGTCCAGTTAGTGGAATGGGTGTGTTGGGGAAAGCATGCTTGACTGGTAGGCCACAACTAAAAAGGTGTGCTGGGTTATGCCCAGGAAGCCATGGGATGTGTTGGACTGTCATGTGTGGGAAGGGAGGTGTTAACTATGAAGGATATGAAGCTTCTTTTCCAAGGGTAACTGGTAGGGGATGAAGGTATTTTATTTATGTAATTTTATTTTTTTATTAAAGTGCTATCTCCCAAGTCCCAAAAGCCTCAGAGCAGGAAAAGCTCTGATGTGTCCTGATGACATTTGTAGCTGTATTTACACAAAGCTTGGTTATGATCATGTGGGATCAAAGCCCAAATTCCTGTGGGATGGAGGAAGCAGATTAGATTCCCTCTGTCACTTTTAACCTGGGCTTAGGATATGAACAGGCTTGAAAGAGGGACCAGATAAAATTTCTGACTCATTTTGTGAAACTTGGCACATTACTATGTTTCTGAGCCCCAGTTTTCTCATGTATAAATAAAGGGATTAACTCCATTGTCTGTGGTTCATCTAGGTTTGACAGTCTGGGAGGAACTGCTCCCAAAGATTCAGGGCTGTGAAGGTTTAAGTGGAGGTGGGATGTCTTCTTTCCTCTCTGCTCTCTTCAATCACCAGTAGACTCTGGAAGCCCCAGAGTCACCCCTCTTTGCAAGTTCTGATGGATGTAGGATGATGGAATACCTGAAACTAACTTGTTTGTTCCCTGTTGCTAGGATACAAAGGAAAGAATTATATGTAAATTAGAAGGTAAAGAGATGCAACCCTACTTTGGTGCCAGATTCTGTTTCTTGTGGTCAAGAAAACCCTGTTGAAACAATGAAGTATGAAAACCAGCTTCAACTGTTTGGCCAGACCTGCACAGAAGACGACCCTGGCTGTCCTCACTTCAACTTGCTTAATTTACATATTAAATTTCCCACCCAGGGGTGGAGTTATCCACCCCTTTTTTGATCATGTAATGTATGTAAAAGCATGATTATCTGAACATACTTACCATACAGTTATATAATTAGCTATGTATATTCATCCATATACATAAAAGTTAATGCATAATCAAAGCAAATGCTAAGTAGAAACTTAGGTATTTAAGCAAGAGTGAAACTGCAGCAGAGGGAGTCAGATCTGAGTCTCTTTAGATTGGCCTTGGCTCCTTACCTCTGCAGATGTAATAAATGTAAGTTCTGCCTAACTCTCATATTAAAGTATTTTCTCTACAACTCTGGTTATCCCCAAAGGCCCAGCTTTGGGGCCTAACAGTTCCAAACAGGATCCTGCACACTCCTTCCCACCAGTTGCCATCTCCAAAGAGCCCATGATGTTCAGGGAGGGGCTGGGTGTCTGGGCAAGGGCTCACTTCCTCTGTGACCTCCTGGAGATTCTCCTCTGACATTCTCCTCTACCTCACCAACTTTTTGACAAAAACGGCTCCTGGAGCACACTCAGTTCTGGGGTCTTGCCCAGGGTTGTCCTTTGAGATTCAGGAAGATTAAGCAGTTGTGTGTGTGTATAAGTGACTTTATGTGTATGTTTTTGTGTGCACAGACACTTCTTTTACTAATAGCTCTCATTTATGAAGTACCCACAGTGTTCTAGGCAATATCATAGGTCTTTATTACACAGCTTGACCTTAATAATGACATTAGTACATATGTTTGAGTAGAACTAGTAGGCCTGGGAGCCCCTTCATCCAGACTGCCTCTGCACTGTTCTTCACCTGCATGGAGAAGCTGCAGAGAAGCCCCAGTATGAGGAGGCCTAGAGCAGCTACTTCAGCAAGGCCATGTGTCTGGGATACTAGGATAAAAACCTGTTAACATGCAGATCCAAACTAAAATGAGATATCATTTCATGCCTTACAGAATGGCCATTATTAAAAAAAAATAACTGAAAACTACAAGTGCTGGAGAGGATATGGAGAAATAAGAACACTTCTTCACTGTTGATGGGACTGTAAAATGGTGCAGCTTCTGTTTGGTGTTCCTCAGGAAGCTAAATATAGAACTGCCATATGATCCAGCAATCCCACTACTAGGACTATATTTAGAAGAACTGAAAGCAAGGATATGAACAGATATTTGCACACTAATGTTCATTGTGGTATTATTCACAATTGCTGAAATATTGAAACAACCCATGTCCATCAGCCTATGAGGGAATAAACAAATGTGGTATAAATACACAATGGAATACTTTTCAGATGTGAGAAGAAATTAACTTGGGATGCATATGACAACATGGATGAAGCTTGAGGACATTATGTTGAGTGTAATAAGCCAGGCACAAAAGGACAATTATTGTATGGTCTCAACTGTTTGAACTAAATAGAAGGAATAAACTTATGAAGTTAAATTACAGAGTATATAAGTTAGTAGGAGATAGAATTTGGGTTGAGAAGTGGGGAGATGATGCTGAATATATGTAGAATGTTTAGTAAGGTAGATTGTAATATATGGACATGGATAGAGTTGACAGTAACACATTATAATGGGTATAACTAACACTGCTGCTTTATAAATGTGATTGTAGTCTAGGGAAGTTAATGTTAAACGAAAGACAACTGGAGGATAATCTAGGAACTGTATAATATAATGATTTTGGTGGTATGTGAGGATTGTGGTTATTAACACAAATACAACAATGTCCCTCTATTACAAGATGTTAAGAATATGATGATACATGGGAAAAATACAACTAATATAACTTATAGATTATAGTTAGTAATATTATAATATTATTATTATAAGTTAAGCAGGTATTATACCAATCCTGAAGGCCAAACGAGAATATGGGACTGAGTTTTATGAGATGTGAATATGATCAGGCTTTTATTTTCTTTATTAAAAAGGAGAACTCAGTTATATAACCAATCTGTGGTCATTTATTCATCTTTCTGATCACCGAAGAAACAATAGAGTTTGTTTTTAGGATTAAATAAAATAAACGTGCCTGGACAAAATTTTTAAAATAATGCTTCCATAATTTGTTAAGCTGTCTTTTGTCTTTTTTCTAGGTTAAAAGAAAGTTTACTTTTAAAAAATCTGTTAACATTGTTCCCAGAAAGAGGGGCAAAGAGGTGGGGGCAGAGTCAGGCACCCTATCAACTTCTTGATTGAGATTAATGTGATGCTCCCTCATCTCTATCTCCCTTTATGGGACTTCACATACAATTAGGCATCACTTGGAAGAAACAAACCAGGGCCCTATACCTCGACTGCCATTCCAGTGCCCTTTCCCCCACAGCACAATGCTCCTGCAGCCTTGAGCTTGGCCTGTCCTTGTGATGAGCAGCAAACAGTGCTGCTGGAGGGTGGTTCTAAAACTTGCCCATCATTTTAGCATTTTCTTTGTGGACATCTCTGGGATTTCCAAGTGTCACTCCTGCTCAAGAAGTTCCATTCAGGTCAAGCTTCCATGATGTGGATCTGAGTAATGGATGGTGGGAATTCCAGTGCTCAAGGAAGGCAGGACATAAGTTCAGCCTTGAAGGCTAGGCTAGAGAAGGTTGATAGAGGTGCATGGAGAACAGTGTGACTAGGGCACAGGTAAAGTGCTGGGAAGCAGTGGGGGTGATGCTGGAAAGGGCAGATGAATCCAGACAGTGACCCTGAAAACCAAGTTTAGGAATCAAGACTTTTATGTGTTTTAGAGTTTGATTGTAGTCAATAGGCAATGAATCCCGCCTGAGTCTGGGAAGGGCACAGGCAGGTCTGGTCCTGAGAAAGGGGCTTTAACAGCAAGCTTGGAATACAGGGTGGACTGAAGGCTGAGATTTGGAGTAAAGGAGCTGTATTAGTCGCCAAAGGGGGGCTGATGCAAAATACCAGAAATCTGTCGGCTTTTATAAAGGGGATTTATTTGGGGTAGAAGATTACAGTTACCAGGCCAAAAAGCATAAATTGCTTTCCTCACCAAAGCTGAATGTCATGTGTTGGAGCAAAATGGCTGTCAACATCTGTGAGGGTTCAGGCTTCCTGGATTCCTCTCTTCCCAGGGCTTGCTTCTCTCTGGACTCAGCTCCTCTGCTATCTCCACAAGGCCAGCTGTAGACTATCAGGTGGATGGCTTTTTTCTCTTCCCAGAGCCTTTTCTCTTTCCTCAGGACCAAGCTCCTCTGTTCTCTGTGCACTTACTTCCTGGAGCTCCAGCTCAAAAACTCCAACTTCCCTTATAGGCAGTGCACTTTCTCTGTGAGTCCCCACCCACCAAGGTGGTGGGGACTTGATGTCCTACTGACATGGCCCAATCAAAACCTCAATCATTATTTAATCAAGCAAACCTCTGAATCCAATATAATCTAATATACTTGAGGGACAGATCAGTTTACAAACATAATCCAATATTTATTTTTGGAATTCATAAATAATGCGAAACTGCTACAGGATCCAACCACAGAGTCTCCATGGTGTTCTGAGAGGGAATGGCTCAGGGACACTCAGCTCAGGGATATAGCACTTGTTCAAGTCCTGTACTGGTATATAGTTCCTGAAAAACTTTAGACTATGCATTCAACCATTGTATACCTAATAGAATTTTTTATGGGGAGCTATTAGAGAAAATAAATGATATGCTCAAGTTAAGAACCTAACACTGTACTTGGCATATGAAAAAGCTTCAGTAAACAAATATAAATGTACATGACACAAATGTTCCTATTTCACAAGGCCATAATTATCCTCCCACCTATTCATTTTTGGGAAGCCAGAATTTTATCAAAATTGATGGCAGGAAAATTGACTAGATTAAGTGTAAGGGACGTGTGTTATTAGTATTCCCTCACCCAGTGACCAAAAAACCTAGTAGAAACTAGTGGGAAATAATTCCAGATGTCACTGAATATATAACAAAACAAAATTAATTCTATAAAAATATAACTTAATATAAGTGAACAATTATTGGAGTACCATAAAATAAATTACAAATCAAAAAGTTCAAGTGCAGAATAGGATGATCCTCAAAGTCATTACTGCAAATACAGAAAGATTCACATATGTCAGAAATGATTGGAGTACATTTTGAGAATGTAAATACATTTTGTACCTTATTAAAGTAGTTGAGAATAGAATGTGTTTTCTAATTATTTAAGGATCATTTCTGAACTAAAATAGGGAGAATTAGAGTTAAGTAGAAAATAGGCACTGTAGGTCAGTTGCTGTTGTGCTTGGATGTACACCAGAATTAGGTGGAGACTGTGAAAAAAATATAGATGCTTGGGGGCCTTATTTGAAAATGCTATGATAATGGGCAGCATTATTTTTTAAATGTTAATTTTTAAAATGTTTACACAGGATATTGACCTGAAGAAATGGTGAAAACAAGCAAACAAACAGGAAATTTTGAAATAAATATAAACCTAATCCTTACTTAAACTAAGAGAAATCTGGGATGCTCATGCATAAATTAGTGGTAAAAACTGAACATAGATGAGTGTGGAAGAAGATGCAGGAAGAAGATGATCTCAGAACAAACTGCAAGTTTACACTTCCAAGAAGACAACAATATCCAGAATTACACAGCCTCAGCCACTTAAAGGAGTGGCGACAAACTCTGCAAACTGGAGAGGAAGATTCTTTGGATTTTAACCCCCTGAGGAAAAAATACAAACAAAATGTTCATTAAAGAATGGAGAAAGAGCAATTACATAAACCACCATGAAAGAATCTTACAAATCTAATCTCACACAATATAAGCTATTTGACAGAGAGACATAAAGCACGAAGTCATTTGTGGGTAAAGGAGTGTATGATACATACAGCATCTCCTACCTGGCTGAGGACAGCTCACACCTGTCCCCCACCCCCACCCCAGGCATCCCTCCCCATAACTCCTTGGTAGCACACCCAGCTTTAGCTGCTATAACATTAAACACTGCCCACATGGAGCTCACCTTGTTTTGAGAAAAGAGCACATATCCAGATGTTTTCCCAAAACTTGCATGAAAGCCTCTGGCATTCAGCCATTTCCCCCCTCAGTGTTATAAAACCTAAAGAGCTGTTAGCAAAAGTTCAGATATACTCATGAGCTTCTTGCCATCTTGCTGTCTGTCACAAGGTAACTGCAGTGCTTTGTAAGTTCCCCTAATAAATGCTTAAGGATTGATCACTCTGGTGTTCAGTGTTTTTCCTCAGAATCTCAATAGGCCCCATTGCTAGGGGGGCAGTCCTGGCTGTACCTCCTCCTATTTCTTCTTTTGGGGTGAGTCCTGCTGCTGGTTCAGTGGGAGGCAAAAGCAGAAGATATACCAAAATTTTCAATATATTGTTTGTGGATTTTAAAATGTGATGAACCTTTAACAAAGAGCAAATGATTGGTAATCACAAAAGTAAGGGAATTAATTATGTCCAGATATGAGGGAAGGGGATATGAGTGTGTTGCATACAGAATGTGTCAAAGTTACTGATATTGTTCTATATATATGAGTTGGTACATGAACTGCTTTTTGTTTTATAATTATTCTATATATATTAGATATGCATTTTATATAGTCCTTTGAAATGTGGCTAGTCAACTGAAAAATGAATTTTGTTTAATTTAATTGAAATTGAAATCTTTAAAATATAATAACTATTGGCCACCATATTGAAAAGACCAGTTCTAATTTATCTGATATTTCATTTTTAAGTGGAAAAATAGAAATATCTTGGGCAAAGAAACCGTTTCAGAAAGGCTCAACCAATACAAAAGCATTTATTAAAAAGGAAACATTACAGAGTTATACAAAGAAACTGGGAGGAAAAGAGGAAAAGAAAAAGAAAAACAGCAACAAGTTTCCTAAGAACCCTCTTGAAAAGAACATGCAGCAGAAAAAATAAAATCTATGATCAAAACTGGACCTTAAAGTACTAAAGTTAATGAAGTTATCACCCCTTAAAAACAGGAGACAAGGGAAGCGGCTGTGGCTCAATCAGTAGGGCTCCCGTTTGCCATGTGGGAGGCCCCGGGTTCGGTTCCCGGGGCCTCCTGATGGGGGCGGGCCCGCCCGCATGGCGTGGTTGGCTGACCCAGCCAGCACAGGCAGCAAGGGGAGGATAAATGAATAAATAAAATAAAATCTTAAAAAAAAAAAAAAAAAAAAACAGGAGACAAAAGCAGAGATCCCAGTGTTCAGGCAGGAGCAGGCCAGAAATTGATGGGGCTGAAATGGAGGAACTGAGCCCAGAAAAAAGAAATGCCTGACTCTGAAAATGGTGTCCTGTGGGAGAAGGACATAAGATGAGGGATAGGGAGGTGCTATTTTTTAAATAAAGAATTCTAAAATTAGTTAGACTTTAAAACTAGCTCCGAACTGACACTAATTCCAGGAGACCCAAATCATCACTGTTGTCCACCATCAGGGTAGGGCTTTATGGAGGTCAGATGATCAATGGAGTTTTAGCTTAGGCCTGTCTCATAGTGGATCCAGTGTGTCTCTTAACCCATCCTGTGGTTTTTCCTTAGTTTCAGAATGCATAATTTAATTAGACATACTCAGCAACAGGCAGAAACCCCACAATTATTCCTTGACATGTGGAGTGAGGGCTATAATATGGAAGGTCAACTGGAAGCCAACAAAACTAACTTTAAGTAGGAAAAAAGAAAACCAAAAGCAATACTGTATCCCTGGAGAGAAATTGGTACCAGCACCAAGGACTTGAAAGTTGCAGGGGAAGTTATTCCCACCACATCCCCATTCAACTCTCCTATTTGGTCTGTGAAGATAACACATGGATCTTGGAGGATAAGAGGGATTATTGTAAACTTAGCCAGCTAATGATTCCTAGTGCAGCTCAATATTATAGAGGTAGTATCATTGCTTGAGTAAACTAATACCTCCTCTGGTAACTGGTATGCAGCTATTGATCTGGCAATTTCTTTTTCACTTGAAGCCTGTTGTTAAAGACCACCAGAAAGCTTGTTTTCAGCTGTCAAGGCCAGCAATACACCTTTGTCATTCTTACTTATGGGTATATAAACTCTCCAACCCTATGTAATAATCTTGTCCTCAGGGACTTCAATTGGCATTCCCTTCCACAAGACATAACACTTGTTTATTGCATTGATGTTATGTTAATTGGACCTAGTGAGCAAGAAGTAGAAACTACTTTAGATTTATTTGTATGACATTTGTTGTGTACAATGGTGGGAAAGAAATTAAAAAAAAAAAATTCAGAGATCTTTGCCATCAGTGAAATTCCCAATCATCAAGTGGTGTGGGGCATGTTGAAATATCCCTTCTAAAGTGAAGATAATGGGGTTGGATGTGGCTCAACTGGTTGGGCGTCCGTCTCCCATATGAAGGGACCCGGGTTCGATCCCCGGGACCTCCCAGTAAAAAAAAAAAAAAAAAGTGAAGATAAGGTGTTCCATATGGCCCCTCCTACAACCAAAAGGAAGGAACCACACTGATATGGCCCCTATGGATTTTGGGGTTGTATATGATTCTAAACTGGCATCCAATCTACATTGCTGTTTCTCACATACCCATGATTCATGGGTTCCAGAATCAAGGGGTGGAAATAGTTGTGGCACCACTCACTAATGATCCATTAGAAAAAATTTTGTTCTCTGTCCCTATGACCATATGCTCTGTTGGGCTAGAGGTTTTGGTTACAAAGAGAGGAGCAGTTCCACCAGGAGACACAATAATGAGTCTGTTTAACTGGAAGTTAAGATGGCCACATGTCCACTATGGGTTCCTCATGCCTCTGAATCAACAGGCAAGGAAGGGAATTACTGTCTTGGCTGTGGTGAAAGATCCTGATTTCCAAGGGGAAATTAGACTGCTACTCTACAATGGAGGCAAGGAAGAGTATGTCTGGAGATAAGGAGATCCCTTAGGGTGTCTTTTACTATTATCATGTCTTGTGATTAAAAACAAATTAAAAACTGCCATGACCCAATCCAGGCAAGACTATTGATGGCACAGACCATTCAGGAATGAAGGTTTTGGTTACCCCACCATGTAAAGAACCATGACCACCTAGATAGAAGAAAGAGTGGGTAGTGATAAAAGATACTTGTAAATGTAAGCTATGAGTATATGACCGGTTGCAGAAATGAGGACTCTAATGGCTATAAGTAATTCTTCCCTGTTTTATTATAAATGTGTTTTGTGTATCTATCCATCATAACTTTTTCCTTTCTTCTCTTATCCCCTTATCATATAAATTGTATTAACTTTGTCATTGTATTTAGGATACAGGATATCTAGGATAAGAGTGAACATCATCCAAGGACTTGCATCCTCTTCAGGATTTCATTTGTATGCAAGACAGATATATCATGTTTAGTGGAAGAATGATTATATTATTTTATTTATTTGGAGATTAAGTTTGGTTTAAGGTGATGTGCATGGGTGCCAAGGTGACAAGGGATGAATGAGACAGTTAATTTCATGTGTTACCTTGGCTACATTATAGTTTCCAGTGGTTTGGTCAAACAGCAGCCTACTTGTTACTGTGAAGGTATTTTGTAAATGGGATTTGCATCCACAATCAGTTGATTGCATCTTTCATCAACAAAAATTGCTCTCTGAAATGTGGTAATCTCATCCAATCATTTGGAGATCTTAAAAGCAAGAATTGAAGATTTCAGCAGTAAGAAGAATGTCTTCCTACAAAAAAGAAAAAAATATATTTAAAAATTAAGAAAAAGAATGTCTTCCTAAACATCCATCTTGACTCTTGCTGGAATTTCCAGCCAGCCACCTTCCCTGGGGAACTGGTACTAAGGACTAAAATAATAACTATTGGGGCTTCTAGCTTGCATTGGGGCTTCTACCCTGCCCTACAGAGTTTGCATTTGCCAACACCCATGGTCACATGAGCCAATTCTCTGGAAAACCCTGATGACATAATGGCTATTGTTATGCCTCGGGACCTCCAAAAGGCTCATAAAATATACAGGGAAGGGATTTCTGGGGAAATATAGTCATTACCTCTAATATCTTCCTGAAGTTATAGCTAGAACCCTGTTCTATAGTAATTATCAGCAGAAGGAACATTAAAGCACTTTCATAATTTATATACATGAAAGCACTTGTAAAATATTAATCCCATTTATAGTATTGCTATTAACTAAAAGTGTTTCATGGAAAATTGACAAAGATTTGTTTAAAACAGAAGCAGAATTGTCATCTCTTTGAATTTGAAATCCAGCAAAATGATTAGAAAATTAAGACTGTAGTACATGTGACTGCTTGATAGGTTACATGTATTTGTTTATTTATTCCTCATGATCACAGTGTTGTTTATGCTTCATTTATCCATTTAACATGACAGGTGAAAGGAGTTTCAGAAAGCTTTAGTAACATGACACATTTCTATAGCTATAAAATGTTATAGCTAGACTTTGAACCTAGCTCTCTGCCTGTCTTCCAAACTCAGCTTCCTAAACATGCTCATTGTGAGGGGTACATACCACACCTAGGTTGTGCCTGGATATGTTACCTCTCAGATCAATGATTAAAGCCCCCCACCCATTTCCACAAACTCTTTTCCTTGCAGCTTATTGAAAAAATTACTCTATATGTTCAGGTTCTCTTCCAACCTTCCACACAGGAACCTCTAGTGTATTGACCCCACTTTGTAAACATCAGTCTCCACTAACTCCTCATTTTCACTGCCCAGTTTAGTCCCATTATTCATTTCAACATATATTTTCTAAGACCAAAATAATCATGTCTTTTGATCCTTTCACAAGATCTGCTGATCAAATCCCCAATCCAGTGACTCTAAATACCTGCCTATTCCATGGCTCCATTTGACACAGCATGTGAATTTAAAAAAATATATTTTTATTTATTTTTAAAAGATACTTCGATTACATAAACTGTTATATAAACAAATATAAGGGATTCCCATATGCTCCACTCCCCAGACCTACCACTCTTCCCCACTGTGATGGTTAGGCTAATGTGTCAACTCGGCCAAGTAGTTGTGTCCAGGTGTTTGTTCCAGCAAGCACTGGGCTAATTGTAATACAAGAGCATTTATGGACTTCAATCACCAGTGAGTTTACTGCGTGGATGGCTGATTACATCTGCATCAATCAGGGAGATTACATTATCAATGGGTGGTGCTTTTACCCAATCAGTTGAATGACTTAAAAGTGGAAGTGATTTCAACATTCAGGGAGAATTTCCCAGCTCGTCGTTGGACAGGCAACTTCTCCCAGAGACTCATCAACGACCTTTCATCGGGCTTTCATCGGAGCCCCTGGTTTGCAGCTTGCCTGAGGAACCTGGACTTGTGAGTCCCCACGGTCGCGTGAGAGACTCTTTTAGAGTTCCATATTATTCACGGATATCTCCTGCTGATTCTGTTTCCTGAGAGAACCCTGACTAATACACCCACATTAACAACTTCTTTCATTAGTGTGATACATTCATTGCAATTGATTAACACATTTTGGAGCATTGCCACTAAGCATGGACTATAGTTTACATTGTAGTTTACACTCTCTCCCACTCAATTCTGTAGGCTATGACAGGATATATAATGGCCTGTATCTGTCAGTGCAATGTCATCCAGGTCAATTCCAAGCTGTGAAAATGCCCCCATATTACACCTCTTTTTCCCTCTCCCTGACTTCAGAACCTCCAGTGGCCTCTGCCTCTACATCAATGGTATAATTTCTTCCCTTGCTAGAATCACAAGTCTATGGTAGAACACAAGTAAGTCTACTCTAGTCCATATTGCATTCACCAGTCCTGAGGATTCTGGGATGGTGATGCTCACTCCACCTCTAATTAATAGGGAACTTTTATCCTATATGGCTGATGGATGGGAATCTCTTGCTTGCAGTTGTAGACTCTCTTGGTTCCTTGGTATGGTGGTTGTCCACCCTCACCTACCCATCAGCTGTCCTTGGTGTGTCAAATGAACTGGAGAGTAGGTTGTGCAGCTCCTCTGAGGCTCAGGGCTCAGCTAGCACATGGACAGCCCAGAGATTCATGTCTCCTAGATGTACACCTACCAATACCAGCACCAACTTTAGGTCAAAAAAAAAAAAAAAAAAGGGACAGAAGAGGCATGTGTAGAGAAGTCACATCTGAGTCCAACTCTGTCACACTTGGGGGCACAATCTACAAAGTAGGGCCCTCTGGCAAGGCACCAAACTCCAGAGGTATCCAACATGACCGCAGGAACTGGGTGTTTCTGGAGCCCTCAGGAGCCCCCTTGTTTGGAGTAGTGTCCTCTTTGGCTGTCTATGAGATCCTGCTGGGATGTGCATAAGCCTTACCTCTCTGATGACTTCCTGACTCTCTTTGAAGTCTCTTAGCCATATACACTCATTTCTCTTTACCAATTCTCCCCTTTTATTCAATGTCTTTTTCCAGTTGTATCACCAGCCAGTGCTTGGTAGTAATTCCTTGGTGCCAGGGAGGCTCAACCCTGGGAGTCATGTCCCTCACTAGGGGGAATGTAACGCATCCACATGCTAAGTTTGTCTTAGAGAGAGGCCACATTTTAGCAACAAGGAGGCTCTCAGGATATAACTCTTAGGCACCCTACTACACTAAGCCCAGTTGCAAATTCAAAAGCAAAAGGCTCATAAGCATAGTCATCAACATTAAGGGCCCATCAATGGATGATCTTTCTTCACTAGACATTGCCCCTGTAATTGGGGGATTGTTACTGTTCCATTAGAGAATGTGGCGGAGCTCCCCAGGATGGGAATTCAACAATGCTTCAGTTGTCGTGTGAGTCTCTACCCACTGTGGCAATGCACCATGAACATTTGAACATATTTATATACCTTATATGTATGCCCAGGTGAACTTCCTCCCATATATCCCCCATTACTGATCTTCCCCTGCCATAGTTGTAGCCCTTCTGTGATCCAAAACTTCTTAAAAAATGAAGCCAAGAATATTGCCAACTTTGATTAATAGAAGAATGAAATTATAATGATAGGTTTAAACATAAGAAATAAAATACATAATTTAGAAAAACTAAAACTAAAATAAAGTTAAAAATGAAGTATTAAAAATGAAAATATTAATAAAATTTTTTGACATTTTATCTTTCATCACTATAATATATGTTGTCATGTATGTACAGCGGCATTTTCTTTCACTTCTTCCTCATTGTCTTACTTTTTTTTTTTTCTTCAAAAGGGTTTTAGGTCACATTAAAGTTTAATTAAAGATTATAGGGGACTGCCATATATCCAACATCCTCTCCCTTTTCCCCCTTCCCTATTAATAACCATTTTACATGTGGATTATACATTTGTTACAACTGATATACAAATATTGAGATATAGCTACTAACCATGGTCAATGGTTTACATTATGGTTTGCCTTTTAGACCATACACTTTTATAAATTTTTGATGAAATTTAACATGCCCTGTATCCATCATTGCAAGATCATACAGTACACTTCCATTGCCCCCTAAATACCCCCACTTCCATCTATTCTATTCCTCCCACCCTTTCCTCTCGGGGTCCATGGTGACCACCAGGCTTCACTCCTTGGAGGACAAAGTTCATAGATATTTGCTACAATGATGAGGGCTTGACACACTAGTCTGTTCTCCCCTATTAGGGGCTGCCCATGCTCTCAATAGACACTGTCCCTTCTATTTAAGAACGTATTGGGCCTCCCCAGCATGGGAAACCAACTCCTTCCCACTCATTATGTGGATCTCCCCACACTGATACAGCACACTATGACAAAATGATAAATTGTACATTCTCTTGAAGACTGCCCCAGGTATGCCATGTCCCAAATGCCCCACGTCCAACACCTGAAACCAGTAACACTTCCTTGTGATATTGCCAAAAGGGTTTTCTCATCATTGTAGTTTTACCATGTGCCCACCAATCCCCAGTGTTCACCTGCTCCCTCCACCAACATTTCCCCCAATTCAATGGACTGTCTGACCCATCCTTCCCATCCTACCTGCATGTCAAGCTTGCACCACCCAATCCAATAGTATCTCTACACTACTGACATATCCCTTTACTGCCCAATTCTCACTTCACCTTTCATAGTTTTCACCCATATAGGCATTGCTTCAGAAACTTCTTTTCCCTTCCTATTTCCTATAAACCTATCTTCCAGACTCTAGCTCTCTGAGCAACCTTGATTTGCTTATTTCATATCAGAGAGGTGATGTAATATTTGTCCTTCAGTGTCTGGCTTGCTTCACTCAATATAAGGTCCTCAAGATTCAGCCAAGTTATCCTGTGTGTTATTACTGTACTCTTACTTACAGCTGAGTAATATTCCATTGTATGCTGTTACTAAATTTTGTTTATCCCTTCATCTGTTGATGGGCATTTGGGTTGATTCCAACTTTTGGCAAAAGTGAATAATGCTGCTATGAACATTGGTGTGCATATATCTGTTCGTGTCCTTGTTTTCAATTCTTCTGGGTATGTACCCAGCAATGGAATTGCTGTGTCATATGGCAGATCTATAGTTAGTTTTTTGAGAAACAGCCAGACTGTCCTCCACAATGGCTGGACAATTCTACATTCCCACCAGCAGTGGATGAGGGATCTCATTCCTCCACATCCTCTCCAACACTTGTAGTCCTGTTTTTAAAATGGCTGCCAGTCTAATGGGTGTAAAATTGTATATCATTGTAGTTTTGATTTGCATTTCCCTAATAGCTAGTGATGTTGAGTATCTTTTCATGTGCTTTTTAAAATAATTTTTTTAATAATTTTTTTTTATTTTAAAAAGATACTTAGATTATACATATGTTACACAAAAATTATAGGGATTCCCATATGCCCCACCTCCCACCCCTCCCACAACCTCCCACATAAACATCCTTCACTAGAGTGGCACATCACCTGCAATAGATATACACATACTGGGTCCTTGCCACTAAGCATGGACCATAGTTCACACTGTAGACCACACTCTCTCACACACAGTTCTGCATGTTATATGATGATATAAAATGGCCTATATCTGTCATTGCAATGTCACACAGGATAATTCCCAAGTCCCAAAAAAGCCCCTGTATTACAACTGCTTTTCCTTCTCCCTGCAACCTAAAGCGTCCGGTGGCCACTGGGTCCACATTAATGTTGTAATTACTTCCATTGCGTGAATCACAATATGTCTATAACAGAATACCAGTAAGTCCACTCTAGTCCATAGCTCTTCCCCCAATCCTGAGGAATATGAGATAGTGATGTCCACTCCACTTCCAAGTGAGAGGGGGTATATATCTCATGGATAATATGGATGGGATTATCCTGCCTGCAGCTGCAGACTCTCTCCATTCCCTGGATGGCCATTGTCCATCATCATCTCCCCACCAGGTGTCCAGAGTGAGTCCATTGAGTTGTAGATTAGGAATTGCAGCTCTACCAAGATTCTGGGCACAGCTGGCACATGAACAGCCCAAAGACTCTGGTCTCTGGAAGTACACCTACAAAGTCCATCAACACATATAGGTTTGAATAGAAGGGACAGATGGACCATGTGCAGGGAAGACATATTTGGGTCCAACTTTGTCACTCTCAGGAGCAAGGATTCCAAAGTAGGGCCCACTGATAAGGCACAAAACTCTGGGGCTATCCACACTGATATAGGAACTGGGTGTCCCCAGAGCCCTTAGGAGCTCCTCTGTTTAGGGTGTATCCACATTGGAAGCCTATGAGGTCAGGTTCAGATGTGCATAAGCGTTACCTCTGGGATGATCTACCGACTCACTTTAAAGTCTCTTAGCTATATGAACTCATTGTCTTTACCTGTTCCCCCTTTTATTTGAGGTCTTTTTCCAATTGTATTGCCCTTTGGCACTTGTTAGTAATCGCTCACTTCCAGGGAGGCTCATCCCCGGAAGTCGTGTCCCATGCTGGGAGGAAGGTAATGCATTCATATGATGAGTATGGCTTAGGGAGAGGCCACATTTTAGCAACAAGGAGGCTCTCAGGAGGCAACCCTTAGGCACCCCATAACAATAGGCTGTTTCAATTTCAAGAGCAAAGACTCATAAGGCTAGTCATCAATAACAAAAGCCCATCAGTGGACCCTCCAACTTTTGGCGATAGTGAACAATGCTGCTATGAACATTGGGGTGCATATATCTGTTCATGTCCTTGCTTTCAGTTCTTCTGGGTATATACCCAGCAGTAGAATCCCTGGATCATATGGGAGATCTATAGTTAATTTTTTGAAGAACCTCCAAACTGTCCTCCACAGTGGCTGGACCATTCCACAATCCCACCAGCAGTGGATGAGGATTCCCATTCCTCCACATCCTCTCCAATACTTACAGTCTGCTGTTTTTTTAATAGCTGCCATTCTAATGGGTGTAAGATGGTATCTCAATGTACTTTTGATTTGCATTTCTCTAATAGCTAGAGATGTTGAGCATTTTTTCATGTGCTTTTTAGCCATTTATATTTCTTCCTTGGAGAAGTGTCTTTTTAGGTCACTTGCCCATTTTTTAAATGGGTTGTTTGTCTTTTTGTTTTCGAGGTGTAGGATTTCTTTATATATGCAGGATATTAGGCTCCTATCAGATATATGGTTGCCAATTATTTTTTCCCATTGGGTAGACTGCCTTTTTATTTTTTTGATAATGTCCTTTGAGGTGCAAAAGTTTTTAATTTTGAGGAGATCCCATTTACCTAATTTTTCTTGTGCTGCTCATGCTTTGGGTGTGAAGTTCATGAAACCATTGCCTATTACAAGGTCCTGTAGATGCTTCCCTACATTATCTTCCAAGGTCTTTATGGTCTTGGCTCTTATATTTAGATCTTTGTTCCATCTTGATTTGATTTTCATATAAGGTGTGAGATGGTGTTCCTCTCTCATTCTTTTGGATATGGATATCCAGTTCTCCATGCACCACTTGTTGAAGAGGCCATTCTCTCCCAACTGAGCAGGTTTGGTGGCCTTGTTGAATATCAGATGACTGTATATGCTAGGATTCATACCAGGACTCTCAATTCGGTTCTGTTGGTCTATGTGTCTATCCTTGTGCCAATAAATGCAGTTTTCACCACTGTAGCTTTGCAATATGTTTTAAAGTCAGGTAATGTGATACCTCCAACTTCATTTTTCTTTTTCAATATGTCTTTGGCGATTCGGGGCCTCTAACCCTTCCAAATAAATTTTGTAGTTAGTTTTTCCAATTCCTTTAAAAAATCCAGTGTTGATTTTTTTTGGGATTGCATTAAATCTATAGATTAGTTTGGGTAGGATATATATCTTGATGATGTTTCATCTTCCTATCCATGAACAGGGAATATTCTTCCATTTATTTAAGTCTTCTCTGATTTCCTTTAACAGTGTTGTGTAGTTTTCTGTATATAAGTCCTTTGCATCTTTAGTTAAATTTATTTCTAGGTATTTGATTATTTTATTTACTATTGTAAATGGTATTTTTTTCTTGATTTCCTCCTCAGATTGCTCGTTATTGGTGTACAGAAATGCTACTGACTCAAAAGTCAGTGATAAGCATTGGTCTTATTGCCTGCAACGTTACTGAACTCCTTTATTAGATTTAAAAGCTTTGTTGTAAATTTCTTACAGCTTTATATGTATAGGATCATGTCTTCCACAAATAATGAAATTTTTACTTCTTTTCCAATTTGGATGCCTTTTATATCTTTTTCTTGCCTCAATGCTCAAGCAAGTACTTCTAAGACAATGTTGAATAGGAATGGTGATAGTGAGCATCCTTGTCTTATTCCCAATCTTAGAGGGAAGCTTTTAGGATTTCCCCATTGAAGATGATGTTAGCTGTGGGTTTTTCATATATTCCATTAATCATGTTCAGGAAGTTTCCTTCTATTCCTATCTTTTTCAGTGTTTTTACCAGGAAAGAGTGCTGTATTTTGTCAAATACTTTTTTTCTGCATCTATAGAGATGGTCATATGAATTTTTTCCTTTTGATCTGTTTTTGTGGTATATTATGTTGAACCATCTTTGCATACCTGGGATGAAATCCACTTGGGCATTGTGTATAATTCCTTTGATGTGTTGTTGAATGCAATAGCAAGTATTTTGTTGAGCATTTAGCATCTAGGTTCATCACAGAGATTGATCTGTAGTTTTTCTTTCTTGTGGCATCTTTGGCTTTGGTATTAGGGTAATGTTGGCATTGAAGAATGAATTAGGCAATGTTTCTTCTACTTCTCTTTTTTGGAAGAGTTTAGGCAGGATTGGTGTTAGATCTTTCTGGAGTGTTTTGTAGAATTCACCTGAGAAGCTGTCTGGTCCAGGGCTTTTCTTATTTGGGAGGTTTTTGATGATTGAGTCTATCTCTTTACGTGTAATTTGTCTCTTGAGTTCATCAATTTATTCTTTGTCAATGTAGGCTACTTGTGAGTTTCTAGGAATTTGTCCATTTCCTCTAAATTATTATTCTTGTTGGCATATAATTTTTTTTAAAGTATCCTCTTATGATACTCTTTATTTCTATGAGACCAGGGTTGATATCAACTTCCTCATTTCTTATTTTGTGTTATTTGCATTTTCTCTCTGTTTCTCTTTGTTAGTCTGGCTAAAGGTTTGTCAATTTTATTAATATTCATAAAGAGCTACCTTTTGTTTTTGTTTTTTTTCTAGTGCTTTCTTATTTTCTATTTCACTTGGTTCTGTTCTAATCTTTGTTATTTCCTTCTTTCTACTTCCTTTTGGGTTAGTTTGTTGTTGTTTTCCCAGTTCCTCCAGATGTGCAGTTAGGTCTTCGTTTTTGATATGTTGTGTTGTCATTTACATTTGTTTCAAGATAGTTACTACTTTCTTTTTTGATTTCCTTCTTGACCCACTTTTTGTCTAAGAGTGTGTTTTTTAACTTCCATATCTTTGTGTCTAATCTGGTTCTCTGGCCCTTACTGATTTCCAATTTCATTCCGTTGTGGTCAGAGTAATTACTTTGTAAAATCTCAATCTTTCTAAATTCATTGTGATATTTTCTGTGGCCTATCATGTGGTCTGTCTTGGAGCATGATCTATGTGTACTTGACAAGAATGTATATCCAACTTTTTTGGGGGTTCAGTGTTCTGTATATTTCTATTAGGTCCAGCTCCTCTAATGGATTAACCAAAGTCTTTGTTTCTTTATTGATTCATTGTTGAGATGTTTTGACTAAAGGAGATAATGGTGTATTAAAGTTTCCCACTACAATTGTAGAGGCAATTATTTCTCCACTTAGTTTTTCCAAAGCTTACCTCATGTATTTTTAAGCTCCTCTGTTAGGTGCATAAATGTTTATGAATGTTCTTTCTTCCTGAAAAATTACCCCTTTCACTAATATATGATATCCATTTTTGTCTCTTACAATAGTTTTGATTTAAAGTCTATTTTGTCCAATGTTTGTATAGTGGCTCCCACCCTTTTTTGGTTATTGTTTGCTTGTAAGATTGTTTTCTAGCCATTCACTTTCAGCCTTCTTGAATCCCTGGATCTAAAGTGGGTTTCTTGTGGACAACATATTCATGGGTCATATTTCCTTATCCATTCTGCCAATTTTTGTCTCTTGACTGGTGAATTTAATTGATTAACACTCAGTATTATTGCTCCCAAGGAATTACTTACTTTAGCCATATTTTCTTTGGGTTTATGTATGTCATATGTTGTTTTTATTTCTCTTTTTGTCTTTTTAGTTGATCTTACACTCTCCTTCAAGTCTCTTTCTCCTATTTTTTTTTTTCCTTTCAACCTGCAGAGCTCCCTTTAGTATTTCTTGAAGAGCAGTTTTCTTATTGGCATACTCTCTTAGTTTCTGTTTATCTGTGAATATTTTGAACTTTCCATCATTTTTGAATGACTGTTTTGCTGGATAGAGAATTCTTGAGTGGAAGTTTTTTCTTTTAGTACCTTAACTATGTCATACTATTGCCTTCTTACCTCCATGGTTTCAGATGAGAAATCAGCATGTAATCTTATTGTGCTTCCCTTTTATGTGGTGGTTATCTTTTCTCTTGCTTTCAGTATTTTCTCTTTGTCTTGAGCATTGGACAGTTTGACGTGTATATATCTTTGGGTAAACCTGTTGGGATTTATACTGTTTAGGGTGCACTGCACTTCATGAACTTGTGCATCCATCTCCCTCATTAGGGTTGAGAAATTTTCAGCCATTATTTCCTCCAACACTCCTTCTGTACTCTTTCCCTCCTCTTCTCCCTCTGGGATGCCTATAATGCATATGTTTATGAATTTTCTGTTGTCATTCAAATCCCTAAGTCCCTACTGGGTTTTTTATATCTTTTTATCTATCTGCTCTGCTGTTTGATTTTAGATGTACTGTCTTGCACATCTCCAATTCTTTCCTCTTCCTGTTAAAATCTACTGTCATTTGCTTCCAGGGTCTTTTTGATTTCTTGAATTGTGCCATTCATCACCATCATATCCATTATCATTTTGCATAGGTTTACACTTTCTTCACTATGTTCTCCCACTATCTTCTTAATATCCTTAATTTCTTCCTTCACTTCATTAATTTGGTCCTGATATTTATTTAGACAGCATTGATTAGTTGTTCAATGTTCTGTACCTTTTCCTGGTTTCTAATTTATGTCATTGGACTGGCCCATAACTTTCTGTTTCTTAGTATGGTTTGTTATTTTTTGTTGCCCTCTGGTCATCTTTATATCTGGATGGGTTTATTCAGTGGATTAGCTTCTCTCTGCTCTAGGGTTTTATTTAATTGCTATTTCTGTGTGTGTGTTAAGGTTTCTCTTTAACACTTCTTTTCTTATTCTATTTCATTGCTGTTGTCTATATTCCCTTGGAGGAAACATTTAGGGCCAGAAAAAGTGAAAGAGGTAAGAAAAGTAAAAGGATAATAGTAATAATAATAGTAATTGTTAGAAGAGGAATAGTTTAATACCTAGTAAAATGAATATTTAACTCATGTAAGCATTTTAGAGTAATAGGAATAGAAAGTGTGGTGCCATCAAGGAAATGGGAAACCAAATAGAGAAAAATATGTAGAGTGAATTAAAAGGTCAGTATGATGAGGAGAGAGAGAAAGAGAAAAGAAGAGAAAAAAAGAAAAAAGTTAATAAAACAAAGAAAATAGAATAGATAAGGTAGAAATAAAAATCAGAAAGATTGAGGACCAAACAAAGAGAGGTAGAATGTAAGTACAACAACTGAAAGCAGAAGATAGAATGATGAGGGAAGGAAAAGTGATAGCATTTGTATACAGAATCAGTATACACAGAAAAGGGGAAATCAAGGAAGAGGAAACAGTAACCAAGAATCAAGGCAGCAGCACCTTGAGGAATTTATCTCTTCATCCAAATCAACACCTTGAAGCCTCCTATTCTGTGGTTTCCCAAAACAGCTCACTCAGGCAGGATCTTGTTCCCAATCAGCCATTTTTGTGAGAGGTATCTGCTTATGTTCCTTTGAAAGAAAAAAAAATTAGGATCCAAGAAAAGAAAAGAGATAGGAAGATAAAAAGAATAATAGTAATGTTAATAGTACAAGGTAGGAGAGCAAACATACAAGACATAGGAAATAGAAAAATTAACACAAGTAAGAAGCATGGAGGAATGATTAGGAAAGTGGAATAAAAACAATGAAACAAGAAGCAGAATAGAGGAAAAAAAATATAGAATGAATTAAAATGCCAGAATGGTGAAAAGAGGGGGAAAGGAAACAGAAAGGAGAGAAAGAAAAAAATTAAATAGAGAAGGTATACAGAGAAAAAGGGAGAGAAGGAGAAATACAAACAAGAAAAATTGGAGGTCAAATAAAAGAGATGGAATGAAAGAACAACAATGGAAAACTAAAACATATAAAGATGAAAGAGTGAAAAGAAATAGTGTAGGTAGGATAGACCAGTAACCAAAAGAATAAAAGAAAAAAAAAAAAAAAAAAAGAAAGAAAAATAAACAAGCAGAGAAAGAAAGAGGATCCAAAACAAGCAAGAAACAAGACAGCAGCAACTCATTTTTTGAAAAAAGGAGACAGAAGAAATAAAATAATAAATATGGAAAAACAGCCTTCTTTCTTAGACCCCTAAGGATTTCCTAAGGATCATCTCAGGCTGTTGGTGTTCCTCAATCACTCACCCTGCAGCCTGCCCTTTGCAGGTTTTGAACTGGGTTTCAGTGAGTAAAGCAAGGGAAATTAAAGAAAATGACTTTTTAAAAAATAAGAGATCCAAGAAAAGCTAATACAAAGAAAATGTGTACATGTTTGCTGTCATAAAGTTCCAGCTGGATGCTTGATAACCTGGTGGGTCTCTTCTCAAGGAATAGCCAGGAATTGAACCAGGGACCTCCTATATGCGAACCAGAAATTCTTCCCCTGAGCTGCCCTTGGGTTAGTCTTTCAGATGTCTATCTGCCCCTTTTCCCTTGGGCAGGTTAGATCTCCTGCAGTCAGCTGGAGTGGTGCTGATTGCTGCCTATCTCTGCCTCCTCACTGATGCAACCCCTCTCTTTAGTGACCACCAGTGTGAGGAAATCCACCTCCCCTCTCCCTGTTGAGTTGGGGTTCCTTCCAATATTCAAGGGGGACCCAGCAGGTCAAACTTGCCACAGAAAAATCACTCTTCACTCTCCCAGACCCCTCTTCCTCACAAGGAATCTGCTGTCACACTCTCGCTTGGAGCAGGGGTCTGGGTCTCCACCTAATCTGTCCACTCTGAGGGCCGGGTATGTGTCCTCCTTCCAGTCACTGAGGTAAGCAACCCCTGATTATTCCTGGCTTCACTATTTATCCAGTACCCTCCTAGATGACTCAGAGCACCTTCCTGTGGTGGTAGACATTTGCTCTGCTCTCAGTTAAACAGAATTTGCCAGGAGTTTTACCCTTGCTTAATATCTAAGGGGTGTGTAGAAGAGCCCTTCCCAGCAGCCAGGAGGCTTAATAACTCATGATTACTTGTTTGGCTTCTTCGTATCTCTGACCCTCACTCTTCTGGGAATTGGCAAGTAGTGTCCTGGTTTACTGTGCCCCAAAGCAAGTCCCCACAGCAGCTCTAGCTTGTTCTTTGTTGTTTTAGTGAGAGCTAAGAATTATATGTCTAACCCATAAACTGTGTTCCCACAATCCTCCCAGCATATGACTATTGATCCTGGTTTAAATACAGTTACAAATACCCAATGGCTTTTGCATACATTGGAAACGGTGCTTTGCCTTGGTAGTTAAACCATTCTTCCATTTCCCATATATGTGTCAAAACTCCATGCCTTTTGAATCTCTATTCTTCTCTATCCTTTCACTTTTTTCCATTTAAAAACATCACTTATTTATTTCAAAGGAAAAATAAAACATTCTCAACTCTGTCCAAAAAAAAAAAAAAAAAAACAAAACCCAGTAATAACAATGATAACAATAATTTTAATAGGAAAAAGGCTTTAATCATTGTGTACAAGAGAAGAACCATGATAATCTTAGTAGATTTTTAAAATTTCCTTAGCATATTAGTGATTGCATGAAGTGGTTTGCTAATTTGAAAACATATAAGTCATTCAGGAGAGGAACAAAATAAGGAATACTCTCCACTGCACAGACCTCAAGGTGCCTAGGTGTGCAGTGCACAGTCGAAGTGGAACAGTCCACAGGGGCACTACAAGGGCCTTCACAGCTGTGTCTCAGCCTCCTTCAAGGGTGTTGGTTTAAGAGAACAATGCTTTGGGTATTGCTTTCCTTTCTGAGTTTCTCCCTGATTTAAGCCTTGGTTTTCAGCAGCTTTTGGGGGCGTCCTGGGCTCCAGATGTTGCTCTGCATGTGCACTAATCTACCTCTGCTGGTGTCGGCCTCTTCTGGCTGCTTTGGGCCCCATTGAGCCTCACTGTCTGTAGTGTCCCTTTTTTCCTGAAGTGACGGTAGCTCCTTTGTGGTGACAGGCACTGCTTCAAGGAAAGGCAGATATCAACAGAGTTGTTGGCTCCTCTGGACTTCAGGAATGTGCCCGTGCATGGGTAAAGCCCCTGGCTGCTTCCTAAATGCATAGCAGTTCACATTGGAGAAAAAGTCATGGTCTTCACTCTGGTGATGGCAGAATGCTTTGTACTTATCCATTGCCCAAGCCCAGGCCAGATCTCAACTCAGACATGGTGGCACATGGGGCTCTGGACTTGCCCATCCCCAAGGCATATCTTCCAATGTGGACAGTGAGAGATCCATGGCTTCAGCCTCCCAAACTGATCAACTCATGTAGCTGGACCAAGAAAGAAGAAAATGATTAAGTCAGGTACTAACTCTGGGTTTTTGTAGTGTCCTGTCTAGTCTACACAGATGTGAGCCAAAGTCTGAAGAATACATGGGGATTGGCACTCATTTGCCTTGCAAATTGTTTCAGAGTCTGATAGGACTAAGTGAAAATTGTATCGCTCTGGATGGCTGTATAGAAAGTCAGGATTGTGATGATTGAATCAGGCAGTGGACTGGGGAAAGGAAGGTCTATGGTGGGATGGGGGTGGGCTTCTGTTAGAACTTTCCAGGCAATATAGAGAGTTTCTTCATGTGTCATCCACTAGGTATTAACCTGTTCATGCTTAATTTTCAAAAAAGCCTTCAGCTGGAGCTAACATTTGAAATATAAAACTGGGAAAAGTTCTAACAACATTTTTTCCCCACACAATTCAACCATGAGTTCATAATTTTGTCTAAAGTCCTACTGATGAAAAATAAACAGAAATGTAGGATTGAGAAGTGATCAGGTGTTGGCATTCAGGAACTGGGTCTGTGAAAATGGTGCCGTGGACAAGAAAGAAAGAAACAAAGAGAAGAAATAACTGGGATCAGGGTACTCTTCTTCTGTAATGGGGAGAAGAGCCCAGCCACATCATAAAGTGTGGCTTTTATTTTGACTTTAGAACAAAGAAAATATATATGTGCATATGCAAAGGCAATAGATGCTTGACAGTTTACATTTTACTAAAATCAGCAAGTCTTAAAGGTTAACAGCTCAGTTCCTATTTACATTCCTGCAAGTCGCAGACATTGTAAATCTTATAAACTCAGGATGTTTCCCCACCCAGCTCCTATCAGCTTGAGACTGGAGGGCTTCTCTCCTACATTCCAAGGTGATCTGCTTTCTGTCAGTAGTTATGGCCTTTAATTGAAACTCCATCATTTCCCCCTTTTTTATTAGTTAATTTTTTTCAGTGAAGATCATAGGAACCCTTATATAAGCTGATACAAGGTGACCTCCAGTCACACTTGTCTTCTTCCATAGGCTCTTGTGACTGTGCCTGTCTTAGGTTGTCCTCCTCTGAGAATCTTACCCATTATTGACTGTCAAGCTTTTGAGCTCTTACATGGAAGGCAATTTCATTAATATTTGTACTTCTTCAGGTTCCTTAAATGAATATTTTTGTGCAGATAATTAGTATTAAGATCAAGGGGTTACTAGCAGAATCTTTCTACTAATTAATGCAAAATTAGTTTTTCATGGCCAAGTTTCTTAACATAGATGCATTTATCTGATCTAATTCTTCATTTTTTCTATGAATATATGTCATTACTCTACCCATGACAATACAAACAATTAAAATGCATATAACAATAATTCCTAATCTAATCTAAAATGATATTTGAACTGTTTTTTATTTCCACCAGTGAAGTGGATTGATAGTATTTAAATTTTCAGCCAAATCATTCCAAAATTCTGCACCAGTGGTTTCTTTCAATTTGTTTTGAGACATGCTCAATGCTTTCTTTTGCAAATTCTGAAATATCTAAAGAAATATTATGCTTATATCCAATCAAATGATTTTTCACTTCTTCCCAATCATGTTCACTATTATTATAAGCCAAAGGAGTAATACAAAAAGAACTATCATTCCAATCACATTTAAGAGCACTTAACAAGTTTAAATTATAAATTTGATTAGTTGTTTCAAGATCATTCATACGATTATTCAGTTCCATATCAATGTGAGAAGGGCTATGCAACATCTCACTTGCATTTTTATGCTAGTCCTTAACATATTGTTGAGTTTGGACTCCTTGATGCAGGGCTGTGCCAGCGACAGCTGTAGCGGTTATGATGCCAGTCAGTCCGAAAATTCCTGCTATTAAAAGTCCAATCAGTCTTTTAGTTCTTTTTAAATAATGGTCGAGGAAATGCCACAGCAACTGGGATTCTGGAGACTGTTGCCAATGTCTGGTCTTCAGAACCGGTAACCATAGTCCTTTTCTTCTTCTTGCTATAAAAAGAGTTTGATTTTCCTGCAAATATGAATTCTTAAGACATGTAAATAAAGAGCAATTGGAGCAACTAATGTTCCTTTCACCAAAAGTTACTTTTCCAATGATAGAAACTATAAGATCTCGTACACATACTGTAAGAAATTGAGTTGATTTTCTTTTTTTAAAATAGTAATATTACTTTTACTGCCTTGCCATTCAAAAATTGAACCAGTTCCCAAAAATAATTTCCACAAATAACTTTGAGTTTTGTTAAGTTTAGTGTTCCATGGTTGTGGGATATATCTTCCTTGATTTTTCCAATTTATTGAGCTGTTAGTAAATGCTGTATTACCAAAACTCCAGAAATAAGGATTACTGTCATTAGTAATTATGGTTGAATTATTAATGAACCAAGATATGGTTGTGTTTTTAATAGGCTTCGTATTCCTATAAAGGCCCGATCCTTTACAATTCCATAGGAATCATTAAACAAAACAACCTCTGTAAGCCCATGACATATTTGCCATTTGTCATTAAGTAGTCTGTTGTGAGAGGGACATGTTAAGATTTACCATATTTTCTAGTTTATATGGTAAAGAAGGGAAAATGAGAACATAAATTCGAGTTTGATTTTTCCTTGTTAAAACTGCACTACGATTTTTAGTTTGCATGCATACAGAACCATATCCAATACAAACAGGGCGGTCTATAAAAGGTAAAGTTAAATTTTCTAAAAGGTTCCCTTCTTCATTTGGCTTTAAGGGTAGTCGTATATCTATGGGTCCTGGAAAATGGTGAGATTGATTAAGATAAATTGGATAAGACTCATCGTCCCAGGTTAACAGCTCTAAAAGAGGTGGGTTGTTTATGTATGCCCAATAAGTGTAATTATGATGTGGTATCTTACCTTGACCTAAACTTTACCTATAATAATCCAATGTAAAACCACCATGTCCATAGTTTAAGTTTTGGCAGCATCTTCAACTCTATGCTTGATTCCTCTAGAGGGGATCCACTGCTATTCCCCTGTTTCTGTAATGATAAGAGCAAAACCTCAGCCCCAAAATTTTACCTCTCCTTTTCCCCATTTATTGGTTGTTTAATTTTTCATTTTCATTCTTTTTATTAACCTCCCATTGTCTTTCTACTGCTGTGGTATTAGAAATTTGTTGTCTATTAAGAAAATTTAAGGTAAGCAATGCTTTAGATAGTTTGTCTTTAGCAGATTCTTCTCCATCTCCCCCTTTTTGTTTTTGTAACGTTAATTTTATTGTTTATAAACAGGGGTTTAACTGCTATATTCCAATCTTTTATAATATGTATACATACATTCATTTGCTTACCAAACCAGGGGACACACTGATATACTTGACTTATTTTTGGCTAGAGTTCTTGATAGATACAAGATAAATGTTAATATGTATATTTAGTTTAATAAGCTTATACTGACAATTAGAAAGAGAAACATGAATAACATAATCAATTAAAAGATTAAGTTAATATTGAACAAAGTTACAGAATGACATAAATAGAGCAGTTATATATATATACTTACCAATATTTAGCTTTTAGCTGGGAATTGTTGAATTAACAACTGATACTAGAGTTTTGGTTGACTATGCTTAGAATTAATGAATTTGATACTATAGATGACGACTTGTGAGTATTTTGCTAATTCCTGAGGAAGGGGCAGCCTCCCCAGGAAGGAACACAACACTCCTTGGGCAGTATATTTTAAGGTTTATGCATCAGTCTCTGGGAGAGTGGCCAGCTCCTCCAGGGAGGAATACAACACCTTTTGAAATGTACTTTATCTTTTTTAATTTGTTACAAAGTATCCTTGATGTGCTCACTATTTTAGTTTCCATTTTTTAAAATTATATATATATATATATATTTATATTTATTTATTTTTTATTAGCAGAGGTGGAGTAAATCAGATAAACTTAAGTTACAGCATCTGCCTTTTGATTTTTAGGCAGAGAGGTAGTTTTATAGCACATATTATTATATTTTAAAATAATTAAAATTATGATTAATAACAGTATACTTTTATTTAATATTACACTGAAAAATTAAATTTTCAGGAATTTTTACACTTTTAAAGTATTCATATGAACTTTTTATTCATACACTCATATACTTTATTGTCATAAAATTAGAAAATTTCTTTTAATTGTATAACAGTTTTATTTTATTTTATTTTTTTAAAGATTTTATTTATTTATTCTTTTATCCCCCCCTTGCTGCTTGTGCTCGCTGGGTCAGCTAACCACGCCGTGCGGGTGGACTTGCCTTCACCAGGAGGCCCCGGGAACCGAACCCGGGGCCTCCCATATGGTAAACGGGAGCCCTACTGATTGAGCCACAGCCGCTTCCCTGTATAACAGTTTTAAATACTTCATTCAACTTATAATAATATCACATGAACTTAACTGTTTTTAGTATTTTATCTTTTTCTAGGTAACAGACCAAATTATTTGTAACAATTTGAAATAAAAAGCTTCTTTTTGAGAAAGCAGGTTTAAACATTATGTTCTTTTAAAAGTGATAAAACTTGTTTCTTCAAGGAAACGTTAAGGTTAAAGTATAAGGAGCTACTTTGATAAAACACTTTCTTTTTCACATACTGATTATTCAGGAGAAAAACTGTGTAAACTTTTATCAAAAACAGATTTTAATAAAATCTGTTTGAGATTCTTTCTCAAACATAAACTTTGAGAAAGAATAAAACTTTAACTTTGTTTTAATAGCTAGTCATTTTATCTTAGGATAAAATTACTTTCTTTTCTTTAATAATAAAATCACATTCTATATATCTTCCATACTTAAGTTACCACAGTAATTTTGGAAACTGTTTCTAAGCAAACTTCTGACAACATACAATGTCCATCAACATTAAACATAATGATTTAGTTTGTTTATAACTATTTTTATTATTCTAAATTAATACCCATATTTATTTATTAATATAAGCACTCATTTAATTTTGGCCATTCAAATAGAGCTCTTTTAATAAATTTTTATTCATCATTTAATATTACCATCCGGAGGTATCAAAATATACAGACACTGAAAAAAAAAATATATATACAGACACTGCACAACTAGACAAACACAAAACAAGTTACAGCACATTAATAGAAACATACATCTTTGATTTTACTGTTTTTGAGAATTTTTCTGGAAACTGTTTTGCTAAGTTTTCTTACTTTTCCAGTGGTTTAATTTTATTAGCTTCTATCATTCCACAACCTTATCATTATGTAAGCAGTAGGAGGCTTATAAAGTTGCTGCTGGAACTGAAGGGTTAACATCCACAGCTGGATTTGAAGAGCTATTAACAGCTTGAAAAGTGCCCTAGGGATCCCTTCCTGGTTGCCATGGCAACACAAGCCTCTGTAGGAGGCTCTGGGTGGTCACTTAGAACATTCATAGTCATACAGATGTAAATTGGCCTCAAGCTGATCAGAGACAGAATCTTCCACCTCCGTATTTTCAGAGGGCTTACTAGATTCTGTTTGAAGAGGCTTAAGAGCCAGAGTAATAAGATGTTTAGCTGTCTCAGAAATGTGAGGAATATTCAAATAAGCTCCCCATTAGTGTAATAAGTCTTTTCCCCATAAGTTTCCCGACTTATTAATGAGACTGCTATTTTTAAGATATCTACAATAGCATTCATTGGCCCAGAGTAACCCTGTCTGGCATATTGGACACACACGAGTTGATATTGATCTATTATTGCCGCTAGATGGAGCCCTCACACCAGTTTTGGCTTGGCAATCCTTTTTCATATGACCTGGTTTCCCACATATAAAGCAATTTAAGTTATTAATCATAGGACTATGTCCCTTTATAGTGACTGTAAGAAGGGTCAAGTTATATGTATTAGACCCAATGTCTTGGCATGCCCTTATATAATCCTGTAAAGTATCTCCATTTGCCTTTATCGGAAGTAAAGCCTTTTTACACTCACTGTTAGCATTATCAAAAGCCAACATCAGAATAAGCATTTCTTTAAGATTAGGCTGAGTTACTGTCTTGTTTACTACATCTGCCAGCTTCGCTACAAATTCAACATAGGGTTCAGTATTTCCTTGAACTATATTTGAAAATGATTGTACAGCCTGTCCAGGGGTGGAGATTCGTCACCAGGTGGCTAGGCAGCGCAATCAAACTTGTACAATGGCAATATCATCATATTGAGCTTGGCAAGGAACCCCAGCCCATTGACCTATTCCTAATATTTGTTCAGCAGTAATAGGCACTGGTGGATTTTGCTGTTTATTTCGTCATGCTACAATATTAGCTTCATCAGTCCACCAAGTTTTAAATTGTAAAAATTCTGCTGAATTAAGAACAGCTCAAGCTAACAAATCCCAGTCCCAGGGTATTAATTTGTCTGCTTGTGCCAGTCCTTGCACCAATCCTTGAGTATAAGGAGAATTTAATAGGCTCATGCTCATACTGTACACCCCCTTGGGGATTGTAACTTGAGTTACTGTTACCGGAAAAGTAGAAAAGAGTTGTATACCCTCTGAATCTCCTTCTCTACTTCCTTGTGCTATACTTTTCATAATTGAAGAGGATGGTGCTGGCACAAAAACAGAAACTTTTGGAGGGTCATCAAATGTTGTAAAAAATGGATCAGTAGATACCTTAGGAGGCGCAGACGCTGGTTCAAAAGATAATAAATCATCTTTTGGAGCGGATGGCATAGCGACCGCTGGAAAAGTTCCATAAACTTCCTTTTTCTTTTCCTCCTTTTTATTAGACATAAGTTTATCTGTTTTTGCCTGTTTATTAATTTTTTCATATATATTTTCATTAAAATCATCATTAGCTTGTTCTGCTATCAGTCCAGCAATAGCAGTATCCTCTTGAATATCTTCATTTTCATCTGATTGTAAAGGTTCAAGAGCAACAGAAATAAGACTAAACAAAGACCATACATGAAGGGAAATTATTTCTCCCTTTTGATAAGCGCTTTTTAAAGCTTTCATCACTAACTTCCATTGTTTCAGGTTTAAAATATCCTGCCCTTGTGGCTGAAACCAATAACAATGTTTCTGTACAAGAGAAAAATGTTCTTCAAAAGCCGAGGATTTAATAGTTACACCGGTGCTTTTTAATAAAGTTTTTAACACTCCAGAGTACTCTTCAAAGTTCGACTGCTGATTACCCATTACCCTGATGATTCCAAGGAAGAAGCTTACCTTTTCTGTATTTTTTTTCTTTAAAACCACTCTCAGGAGCTCCTTGATCCATGCACTGACTGAAAGAAAAGTTTCATTTTCAGAACCCCACGTTGGGTGCCATATGTTGGCATTCAGGGACTGGGTCCGTGAAAACTGTGCCGTGGATGAGAAAGAAAGAAACAAAGAGAAGAAATAACTGGGATCAGGGTACTCTCCTTCTGTAATGGGGAGAAGAGCCCAGCCACATCATAAAGTGTGGCTTTTATTTTGGCTTTAGAACAAAGAAAATATATATGTGCATATGCAAAGGCAATAGATACTTGACAGTTTACATTTTACTAAAATCAGCAAGTCTTAAAGGTTAATGGCTCAGTTTCTCTTTACATTCCTGCAAGTTGCAGACATTGTAAATCTTATAAGCTCAGGATGTTTCCCCACCCAGCTCCTATCAGCATGAGACTGGAGGGCTTCTCTCCTACATTCCAGGGTGACCTGCTTTCTGTCAGTAGTCATGGCCTTTAACTGAAATTCCATCAATTACGGACTCTTGAATGCAGAATTTTGTACTGAATAGTATTCAAGGATTTTAAAGTTTATTTCAATAGATGAGTACTTGCAAATATTTATGAAATAAAAGTTGTGACTGAAAATTCTATTATGTTGGTCACATTCAATTTTTATATATCTTTAAATGTAATTATTAAGACTAGTTTTTCTTAATATATATTTTATTTTTTAAAAAAGGTATGTGTTGTATCAGTAGGTGGAGATCCACATAATGAGTGGGAAGGAGTTGGACTCCCATCCTCAGGATGACTGATTTGTTCAGAAATAGACATGCAGAAGCTCTCAGGAGCAAGGGCAGTTCCTAATCGGGAAGGCCAAACCAGTGTGTCAAGACCTCACTCTTGTTGCATGTATTTATGAATCTTGTCATCTAACGAGTCAAGCCAGGGTGTCACCCAGGGCCCCAGGAGGATTAGGAGGGAGGAATAGCATAGATTGAACAGGGGGGTATTTAGTGGTCAGTGGAAATGTTCTTCATTACCTTACAGTGACAGACACAGGACATGGTAAATATGAAAATTTATAAAAGTGTATGGTCTAAAATGTAAAACAGAGTATAAACCATTGACAATGTTGAGTAGCTATGTTTCACTTTTGTATATCAGTTATAACAATGCTAACATCCACATATAAAAAGGTATTAATATGGGGAGGAGAAAGGGGGACGATATTGGGTATATGAGAGTCTCCTGTATTCTGTGTGACTTTGCTGTGACCTAAAACTTCTTTGGAAAAAAAAAAATAGTGAGACACTGGGGAATGAGAGGGGGAAGGTGCCACGGCATAGACTGGACACCAGATATTTCAGTGATGAAAGGCAAAATGTAAAAAAAAAAAAATTTATATATATATTTCATTTTTTTAATATCCCAATCTTTTAATTTAATTTAATTTTTAGATTTTTTAAGTTTTTATGTATTTTAAAGTTTGTATGTATTTTATCTCTTACATTTAAACTTATTATTATTTCATTTTCCTATTAATTGTATTTGGCTATTGTAACGGCTTCATCTTTGAAGAAGCTTTGGATCACAGAAGGGTTACAACTGGGGTAGAGGAGGATTGTTGGTATGGGGTGTCAGGGATGGGGGATGCATTGGAGGAAGTTCACCTGAGCATACATGTAAGGTAGATAAAAATGTTCAAATGTTCATGGGGCATTGTCACAGTGGGTGGAGAATCAATAAATGAGAGATCACTAAATTCCCATTCTGGAGAGCTCTGCCACATTCTCTAAGGGAGCAGCAACAGACCCCAAGTTAAGGGGCAGTGACTTGTGAAGGAGGATATTCCACTGATGGGCCCTTGATATTGATGACTAGCTTTATGAGCTTTTGCTCTTGAAATAGAAACTTAGCCTATTGTCGTGGGGTACCTGAGATCCTCCTTGTTGCTCAAATGTGGCCTCTCTCTAAGTCAAACTCAGCATATGAATGCATTACCTTCCTTTCAGCATGGAACATGACTCCCTGGAATAAGCCTCCCTGGCACTGAGAGATTGCTACCAAGTCAAACTGGCAATGCAACTGGAAAAAGACCTTGAATAAAAGGGAGAAAAGGTAAAGACAAATGAGATTATATGGCTAAGAGACTTCAAAGTGAGTTGGGAGCTCATCCCAGAGGTAACGCTTATGCACATCTCAGTAGGATCTCATAGAGTTTCAAAGTGGATATCACCACAAATAGTGGGGTTCCTGAGGGCTCTGGAGACACCCAGGTCCTATGTCAGTGTGGATAGCTCTGGAGTTTGGTGCCTTGCCAGTGGGCCCTACTTTGGAGTTTGTGCTCCTGAGAGTGACAGAGTTGGACTCAACTATGTCTTCCCTGCACACAGCTCATCTGTCCCTTCTATCCAAACCTATACTTGGTGCTAGACCTTGTAGGTGTACATCCAGAGACTTGAGTCTTTGGACTGGCCATGTGACAGCTGGACCCAGAACCTTGGTGGAGCTGCAACTCCTACTCTACAGCTCATTGGACTCACCCAGGACACCTGGTGGGGAGATGATGGACAATGGCCATCCCAAGGAATGGAGAGAGTCTGCAGCTGTAGGCAGGATAGTCCCATCCATCTTCCCCCATGGGATATAAGGCCCCCTCAACTGGAGGTGGAGTGGACATCACCATCCCATATTCCTCAGGATTGGGTGAAGAGCTATGGACTAGAGTGGACTTACTGGTATTCTACTATAGACATATGTGATTTGAGCAATGGAAGAAATTACAACATCAATGTGGAGCCAGTGGCCACTCGAGGCTATGGGGGCAGAGAGAGGGAAAAGCAGTTGTAATATAGGGGCTTTAGTGGG
Source organism: Tolypeutes matacus (assembly GCA_026826555.1). Classification (NCBI taxonomy): domain Eukaryota; kingdom Metazoa; phylum Chordata; class Mammalia; order Cingulata; family Chlamyphoridae; genus Tolypeutes; species Tolypeutes matacus. The sequence goes on along the minus strand of JAKSZT010053887.1, from coordinate 103,122,201 downwards.
ACTTGGGAATTGTCCTGAGTGACATTACAACAACAGATATAGGCCATTTTATATCATCATATAACATGCAGAACTGTGTGGGACAGAGTGTGGTCTACAATGTGCACTATGTCCATGCTTAATGGCAAAGCCAGTTGCAATTAATGTGCCACACTAATGAAGGATGTTTATGTGAGAGGTTGTGGGAGGTGTGGGAGGTGGGGCATATGGAAATCCCTATATTTTTTGTCTAACATTTATGTAATCTAAGTATCTTTTAAAAAATATAAAAAAATTATAATAAAAAAGGTATTTAGATTACATAAATGTTACTTTAAAATATAGTGGATTCCCATATGCCCCTCTTCCTACAACTTTCACATTTTCCCACATTAACAACATCTTTCATTAGTGTGGTACATTTGCTACAATTGATGAAAACATTTTCGAGTATTGTCACTAAACATGGATTATAGTTTACACTCTCTCCTGCACAATTTTTTAGGTAATGACAAGATATGTAATGGCCTGTATCTGTCATTGTAATGTCATTCAGGAAATTTCCCAAGTCCCCAAACTGTCCCCATATTCCATATGTATTTCCCAATCCCTGCCCTCAGAACCTCTAGTGGCCACTGCCTCCATATGAGTGATATAATTTCTTTCATTCCTATAATCACAATAAGTCTATAGTAGAATACCTGTAAGTCTACTTTAGTCCATGGTTCATTCCCAAATCCTGAGGACTCTGGGATGGTGATGCCCACTCCACTTCTGAATGTGAGCAGGTTTTGATCCCATGGGGAAGATGGATAGGACTCTATTGCTTGCAGTTGTAGATTCTCTGGGTTCCTTGTGATTGTCATTGTCCATCATCATCTCATTGTTTGTTTTCCAGGGTGAGTCCAATGAACTGGATAATAGGTATTGCAACTCTGTTGAGATTCTGGGCCCAGCTGGTGTATGGACAGCCCAGAGATTAAAGTCTCTTGGACATACATCTACCAATTCCAGCTCCAACTATAGGTTCAAATAAAAGGGACAGAAGAGACATGTGTAGAAAAGTCACATCTGGGTCCAACTCTCTCACACTCTGGATCACAAATTCCAAAGTAGGATCACTGGCAAAGTACCCAATTCCAGAGCCATCTGCCATGACTGTAGCACCTGAGTGTCTCCAGAGCTCTCAGGATTCCCACTATTTGGGGTAGTATCTACATTGGACATCTATGAGATCCTGCTGAGACATGCATTAGTGTTACTTCTCTAATGACCTCCCAACTCACTTTGAAGTCTCTTAGCCATATACACTCATTTGTCTTTACATTTCCCCCCTTTTATTCAATGTCCTTTTGCAGTTGTACAACAGCCAGTGCTTGGTAGTAATCCCTTGGTGCCAGGGAGGCTCATTTCTGGGAGTTTTGTCCCTCACAGGGGGGAAGGCAATGCATTTATATGCTTACTTGGCTTAGAGAGAGGCCACATTGAACAACAAGGAGGTAACACCTAGGCACTCTACAACACTAGGTTAAGTTGCAAATTCAAGAGCAAAAGGCTCTTAGGCATCAATGGCCCATCAATGGACAATATTTCTTCAATAATCATTGTCCCTGTACTTGGGGGATTGTTGCTACTCCATTAGAGAATGTGGCAGAGCTCCCCAGGATGGGAATTCAATAATCCTTCAGTTGTTGTGTAAATCTTTACCCACTGTGGCAATGTCCTATGAACATTTGAACATATTTATATACCTTATATGTATGCCCAGGTGAACTTCCTCCCATGTATCCCCCATCACTGACACCCACCCCATTGATCCTCCCCTGCCATAGTTGTACCCCTTCTGTGATCCAAAATCTCTTCAAAAATGAAGCCAAGAATATTGCCAAATTCAATTACTAGGAAAATAAAATCATAATGATAGGTATAAACATAAGAAATAAAATCAAACTTTAAAGCACAAGAAATTTGGGCATTAAAAATGAAAAACATTTAAAAAATAAAATTAAATTAAAAAAATATTTTTTGGCGTTTCCCCCTTTATCACTGTAATATCAGTTGTCTTATATGTACAGTGACATTTTCTTTCATTTCTTCCCGAGGGTCTTCCTTTTTTGTTTTAATTGTCTTTAAAGAAGTTTTAGGTCACAGTAAGGTTACATCCAGAATATAGAGGACTCCCATATACCCAACATCCTCCCCCTTTACCCCTTCCCTATTAATAACCATTTTACATGTGGATGGTACATTTGTTACAACTGATGTATAAATATTGAAATTTAGCTACCAACCATGGTCAATGGTTTAGGTTATGATTTACATTTTATACCATATACTTTTATAATTTTTTGAAGAAATTTAACATGGCCTGTATCCATCATTTCATGATTATGCGAACAGTTCCTTTGTCCTTAAATACCACCTCTTCAATCTCTTTTATTCCTCCCTCCCCCTCCACTCAGGGCCCAGAGTGACCACCAGGCTTCACTCCTTGAAGGACAAGATTCTTAGATACTTGCAACATGCTGAGAACTGGACACATTAGTCTGTCCTCCCCTATTAGGAACTGCCCATGCTCTCAAGAGACACACACCCCTCTGTATGAAAAGATATCGGGCCTCCCCATCATGGCAGTCCAACTCCTTCCCACTCATTACGTACATCTCCCTGTAGTGGTACAGCAACTATGACAAAATGATCACTGCACACTCTCTAGAAGACTGTCTGAAGTGCACCATGTCCCAAATGCCCCCATTCAACACCCTAAACCAGTAATGCTTTCTTGTCATATTGCCAGAAGAATTTTCTCAACATTGCAGTTTTATCCACATACCCACCTATCCCCATAGTTCACCTATTCCCTCCCTCACCCCTCCTCCCAGTTCCTTGGACCATCCAACCCATACTCCCCACCCTACACCCCTGTCAAGCAAGCACCACAAAACCCAGAATTATCCCCACACCCCTGTCATATCTCTTCACTGCACAGCTACTCACTTCCATCTTATCATAGATTTTGCCCATATGGGCATTGGCTCACAAGCTTCTTCTCCCTTCCTATTTCCTGTAAACCTATCTTCCAGACTCTAGCTCTCTGAGTTACACTGATTTGCTTAGTTCATACCAGAGAGGTGATGTAATATTTGTCCATCAATGCCTGGCTTGCTTCACTCAACATAAGGTCCTCAAGATTCATCCATGTTATCAACATAAGGTCCTCAAGATTCATCCATGTAATCTTAACTCAAGATTAACCCATGAGTTAGTGTTGTGTTCTTTCTTACCACTGAGCAATATTCCATTGTAAGTATACACTACATTTTGTTTATCCATTCATCTGTTGAAGGGCATTTGGGTTGATTCCAACTTTTGGCAATAGTGAATAATGCCACTATAAATATTGGTGTGCATATATCTGTTTGTGTCCTTGCTTTCAGTTCTTCTGCGTATATACCCAGCTGTGGAATTGCTGGGTCATATGGCAGATCTATATTTAGTTTTTTAGGAACTGTCATACTGTCCTCCACAATGGCTGGAGCATTCTACATTCCCACAAGCAGTGGATGATAGTTCCTATTCTTCCAGATCCTCTCCAACACTTTTATTCCTCTGTTTTTTTAATGGCCTCCAGACTGATGGGTGTAAGATGGTATCTCATTGTAATTTTGACTTGCATTTCCCTAATAGCTAGTGATGTTGAGCATCTTTTCATGTGCCTTTTAGTCATTTGTATTCCTTCTTTGTAGAAGTGTCTGTTCAAATCATTTGCCCATTTTTTAAATGGATTGTTTGTCTTTTTATTTTCAAGGTACAGGATTTCTTTTTATATGCTGGATATTACTCTTCTATCAGACATATGGCTACCAAATATTTCCTCTCAATGGGTAGGCTGTCTTTTCACTTTATTGACAAACTCCTTTGAGTTGCAAAAGGTTTTAATTTTGAGGAGGTCACATTTATTTATTTTCTCATTCACTGCTCATGCTTTGGTTGTGAAGTTCATGGAACCATTTCCTATTACAAGGTCCTGTAGATGCTTCCCTACATTATCTCCCAAGGTCTTTATGGTCTTGGTGCTTATATTTAAATCTTTGATCCATCTTGAGTTGATTTTTGTATAAGGTGTGAGATGGTGTACCTCTCTCGTCCTTTTGGATATGGATATCCATTTCTCCAAGCACCATTTGTTGAAGAAGCCATTATTTCCCAGTTGAGCGGGCTTGGTGGTCTTGTCAAATATCAGATGACTATATATGTGCGGATCTATATCATATCTCTCAATTCAGTTCCATTAGTCAGTATGTCTATTCTTGTGCCAATACTATTCAGTTTTGATCTCTGTAGCATTGTAGTATACTTTATTCTTTTTTTTTTTTTTTTTTTAACCGGGAGGTCCCGGGGATCGAACCCAGGTCCCTCCATATGGGAGACAGATGCCCAACCATTTGAGCCACATCCGTCCCCTTAGTATGTTTTTTTTTTTTTTTTTTTTTTTTTTTTTTTTTTACTGGGAAGTCCCAGGGATTGAACCTAGGTCCCTCCATATGGGAGATGAACACACAACCATTTGAGCCACATCCGTGTAGTATACTTTAAAGTCAGGTAGTGTGTTTCCTCCCATTTCTTTTTTCTTTTTCAATATGTCCTTGGTTATTTGGGGCCTCTTGCCCTTCCAAATAAATTTCATAGTTAGATTTTCCAATTAAGCAAAAAATGCTGTATTGATTTTTATTGGGATTGCATTAAATTGGTATATTTGTTGGGGTAGGATAGATACCTTAGTGATGTTTAGTCTTCCTATCCATGAACAGGGAATAATCTTCCATTTATTTAAGTCTCTTTGATTTCCTTTAACAGGGCTGTGAAGTGTACTGTGTATAAATCATTTACATCTTTAGCTAAGTTTATCCTAGGTATTTGATTTTTTTAGTAATTATTGTAAATGTTATATATTTTTTATTTCCTCCTCAGAATGCTCGTTATTGGTGTACTGAAATGTTACTGATTTTTGAGCATTATCTTATTGCCTGCAACTTCACTGAACTCATTTATAAGCTCTAGAAGCTTTGTTGTTAGATTTCTCAGGGCTTTCAATGTATAGGATCATGTCTACAAATAGTGAAATTTTTATGTCTTCCTTTCCAATTTGGATGCTTTTTATATCTTTTTCTTGTGTCAGTGCTCAAGCAAGTACTTCTAAGACAATGTTAATAGGAGTGGTGATAGTGGACATCCTTGTCTTGTTCCCAATCTTAAAGGGAAAGTTTTCAGGATGTCACATTGTATATGATGTTAGCTATGAGTTTTTCACATATGCCCTTTATCATGTTCATAAATTTTCCTTCTATTCTTATCTTTTATAGTTTTTTTTTTAATCAGGAACAGATGCCGTGTTTTGTCAAATGCTTTTCCTGCATCTATAGAGATGATCATGTGATTTTTTCTTTCTGTTTACATGGTGTATTACATTGATTGATTTTCATATTTTGAACCATCCTTGCATACCCAGGATGAAATCCACTTGGTCATGGTGTATAATTCGCTTGATGTGTTGTTGAATAAAATTAGCAAGTATTTTGTTGAGGATGTTAGCATCTAAGTTCATCAGAGAGATTGGTCTGTAACTTTCTTTTCTTGTGGCATCTTTGTTTGGCTTTGGTATTAGGATAATATTAGCATCATAGAATCAGTTAGGCATTGTTTCTTCTACTTCTATTTTTTTGGAAGAGATTAAGCAGGATTGATGTTAGTTCTTTCCAGAATGTTTGGTAAAGTTCACCTGTGAAACCGTCTGGTCTTAGGCTCTTCATAGTTGAGAGGTTTTTGATGACGGATTCTATCTCTTTACTTGTCAATGGTCTGTTGAGTTTATCATTTCTTTCATCAATGTTGGCTGCTGGTGTGTTTCTAGGAATTTGTCCATTTCCTCTAAATTATCCTTGTTGTTGGCATATAATTTTTCAAAGTATCCTCTTATAATACTCTTTATTTCTATGCAGTTGGTAGTGATATTCCCTTCCTCATTTCTTATTTTGTGTATTTGCATCTTCTCTCTTTTTTTCTTTATTAGTCTAGCTAAAGGTTTGTGTCAATTTTATTGATCCTCTCAAAGAAACACCCTTTGGTTTTGTTTATTTTTTCTAGTGCTTTCTTATTTTCTATTTCATTTAATTCTGCTCTAATCTTTATTTCATTCTTTCTACTTCCTTTTGGGATGGTTTGTTGTACTTTTTCTAATTCCTCCAGGTGTGAAGTTAGGTCTTTAATTTTAGCTCTTTCTTGTTTTTTGATATGTGCATTTATGGCTATGAATTTCCATCTCAGTAAAACTTTTGTTGTATACCATAGATTTTGATATGTTGTGTTGTCATTTTCATTCATTTCAAGGTAGGTGCTGATTTCTTTTAAAATTTCCTTGACACACTGTTTTTTTAAGACTGTGTTTTTTAACTTCCATATCATTGTGCCTAGTTGGGTTCTCTGGCTCTTACTGATTTCCAGCTTCATTCCATTGTGGTCAGGGAAATTACTCCATATAATATCAATCTTTCTGAATTTATTGAGAATTTTTCTGTGGCCTAGTATGTGGTCTATCTTGGAGAAGGAGCCATGTGCACTTGAGAAGAATGTATACCCTGCTGTATTTGGGTGTAGTATTCTGTATATGTCTATTAGGTCCAGATCCTCTAATGTATTATTCAGATTCTTTGTTTCTTTACTGATTCTCTGACAAGATGTTCTGTGTAATGGTAATAATGGTGTATTAGAGTCCCCCACTATAATTGTAGAGGCATTTATTTCTTCACTTAGTTTTTCCAATGTTTGCCTCATGTATTTTGAGGTGCCTTGGTTAGGTGCATAAATGTTTATGACTGTTCTTTCTTCTTGAAAGATTACCTCTATACTAGTATATAGTGCCTGTCTTTGTTTTTTACAATAGTTTTGCACTTAAAGTCTATTTTTTCTGATATTAGTATAGCCAATCTCACCCTTTTTTGGCAATTGTTTGCTTGTAAAATTGTTTCCCAATCTTTCACTTTCAGTCTCCTTGAATCCCTGGGTCTAAGGTGGGTTTTTTTGTAGACAGCATATAGATGGGTTATATTTTCTTATCCATTCTACCAGTCTGTGTCTCATGACTGGTGAGTTTAATCTATTAACATTCAGTGTTATTACTCTCAAGGACTTACTTACATTAGACATATTTTCTTTGGATTTAAGTGTGTCATATGTTGTTTTTATTTCTCTTTTTATCATTTTAGTTGTTATTACACTCTCCTGTAATTCTCTCTCTCCTTTCCCCCCCTATAAACCTGCAGAACTCCTTTTAGTGTTTCTTGAAGGGCTGGTTTCTTATTGGCATTCTCTCTTAATTTCTGTTTATCTGTGAACATTTTGAACTCTCCCTCATTTTTTAATGTTAGCTTTGCTAAATAGAGAATTTTTGGCTGGAAATTTTTTTCTTTGAGTACCTTGACTATGTCATACCACTGCCTTCTTGCTTCCACGGTTTCAGATGAGAAAGCAGCACTTAATCTTATTGAGCTTCCCTTGTATGTGATGGTTCTCTTTTCTTTTGCTGCTTCAGTATTTTCTCTTTGTCTTTAGCATTGGGCAGCTTGACAAATATATGTCTTGAAACAGGCCTGTTGGGATTTATACTTTTTGGGTTGTGCTCTGCTTCCTGGACATATACAGCCATGTCCCTCAATAGGGTGGGAAGTTTTCAGCCATTATTTCCTCCAACACTCTTTCTGTTCCCTTTCCTTGCTCTTCTCTTTCTGGGATGCCTATAATGCATATATTTGTGCACTTTATGTTGTTGTTCAAATCTCTAAGTCCCTGCTGGATTTTTTTCTTTCTTTTTATCTATCTGTTCTATAGTCTGTTTGATTTCAGATATATTGTCTTCTACATCACTAATTCTTTCTTCTGCCTGTTCAAATCTGCTGTTATGTGTGTCCAGTGTCTTTTTGATTTCTTGCATTGTGCTATTCATCACCATCATATCTGTTATCTTTTTACATATGTTTACAATTTCTTCAGTATGTTCTCCCAGAGTCTTTTTAATATCCTTAATGTCTTCCTTCACGTCATCAAGCTGGTCCATGATATTTGTTTGGACACCTTTGATTAGTTGTTCAATGTTCTGCATCTCTTCCTGGATTTTAGCTTGTTCATTGGACTGGGCCATATCTTCCTGTTTCTTAGTATGGCTTGTAATTTTTTGTAGTTGTTTATTTTTTATCTTGATGAGTTTATTCAGTTGATTAGCTTCTCTCTCTGCTCTAGAGTTTTATTTAACTGCTGTTATTGTGTGTGTGTGTGTGTGTTGTTTTCTCTTTGATGCTGGTATTACTATAGCTTCTTCTTTTTCTATTTCCTTGCTGTTTTCTATGTGCCCTTGAAGGAAAAAGATTAGGGCTAGAAAAAGTGGAAGAGATAAGTAAAGAAAAATGATAATAGTAATAATAATAGTAAAAGTTATTATTAAGACTTAGTAAAATGTATATTTAGCTATGTAAGCAGTGTAGAATAATAGGAATAAAAATGTGGAGTACCTACAATGAAATGGGAAACTGAATAGAGAAAAATCTGTAGAATTATTTAAAAGGCCACAATAATGAAGATACTGAGAAAGAGAAAAGAAAAGACAAAAAGAAAATTTAATACTAAAAAAACAGAATAGACAAGATATAAATAAAAACCAGAAATATTGGGGATTAAATAAAGAAAGGTAGAATGTAAGAACAATAGAAAGTAGAAGATAGAATGATGAAGGAAGGAAAAGAGATAGCTTTGGTAGACTAAATCAGTATATACAGAATATTGGAAATCAAGGAAGGGGAAGCATAACAAAGAAAAAAGAAGCCAGCAGCACCCAATTTAAAAAAAAGTAGGGGAGGAAAGAGAAAAGAACAACAAGAAACCAAAAACCAAAAACAAAACAAAACAAAAAAACCAAAACCAAACAAACACACCAGCAAGCAGTCAAACAAAAACTAAAGAAGAACAGTATTACTTCTTAGGTCCCTGTGGTGCTTCTCAGGCTGCTGGTGTTCATCAACCAATTACCCTGCAGCCTTCTCTCTGCAGGTTTTGCAGCAGTTTTAGCAAGTAAACTAAGTTAAAAAAAAATTTTAAAGAACATTTTTAAGAAAAATAAGGGACCCAAGAGAAGCTAATACAAATATGTTTATGTCTTCCCTGTCCTAAAGTATCAGCTGGATGTTTGATATCTGTGGATCACTATTCTAAGAGGTGCTGGGACTCAAACTAGGGCTTTCATATATTCAAGGTAGAAGCTCCTTCACTGAGCTAAACTTTCTTGTTGGGTTATTTACTTCTTCAGAAAGCTATCCAGTCACATTCCCTTGGGCAGGTTTGACTCTCCCAGAGCAGGACTCACAGGCTGTGTGAGCAAATACACCCTCCACTCTCCTGGTCAGGTTTACTTCTCCTTTGAAATTCAAATGGAACCCTGGTGATTGAATTACTGCACAGAAATGACTCTCAACTCTTTTCTAGACCATCCTCTCCTCCCAGGGGACCCTAAATAGGCTCTTAGAAGCTTATTAAGTGCTTCCTACTGCCTGCCTCCCTTAGGAGAGTTGAAATTTTGATAGTTTTCAGCATGGAATTATTCAATGTCTCTATCTCAGGGCAGTTAGGTAAATCAGGCTTCCTCAGCAGATTTGCCTCTCCCCTCTTGCCTGGTGCCACCTTGAGCCAGCTGGTATGCTCCCCAAAGCTCAAAGGGTACCCAGGTAACCAAACCCACAGAAAGGAAACCCCTCTCCACCCTTTGCCAGAACCCTCCCATTCTCAGAGAATGCTGCCTCCCACTAGTTGGCTGGCCTGTGTTGGGTCTCACCTTTATTTTGTCTTGAGGGTGGGGCTTAGCTATCCACACTTTTCATCCATGGGGCTAAAATCTCATGGTTTCATCTTGAGTATTTTACCTCTTTGTCCAGCTCCCTCCAGATTGATGCCTCAAAGTCTCTGGCTCCATGGGCTCCCAGAATATCTCACTCGGGCAGGATCTTGTCCCCACTCAGCCATTTTTTGCAAGAGAGATGGTGAGTGCCCACTTAAACTGATGCCATCTTGCCCAAGACACTAACAATAATTTTTAAATCCTATTATAAACCATGAGGAAGCCCTGAGAGTTTGAGTATTACATTCTTCAAGTATGGTGTTTGGATTTTTTTGTTTTTAAATTGGTGACTCTACACATATTAAAAAACCTTAAAAATGTAGCCAAAGAATTTTTCTTAAAATTATGTATTTAGAAGGCTACTTCAAAAAACTGTAGTAGGGCTGTGCTGTGATCCTGTGAGCATGAGGCTTTCACGTCTGTATCCTAACAGAGGTTAAGGGATCAGGTTCAAAAGTGATCATACTTCCAGGGTTAGCATGAGTGGCCAACTTGGGTGAGAAAGTCTGGGAGATCCATGTGTTCTTCCACAGACAAGGAAAACCCATCTGAATCCAAAGATTCAGACATAGAATGTGGTAGGATTTCACAATAAAGTTAGTTTGGAAGGGGGGAAAGATGGTGAGCCCAGACAAGGCAGACGGCTAGGTTGAACTGATTTGCCCTAATCAGGTTTTTTCATCTTTTCAGTGGGTTTAGTTCTGTCATTCATGCCACAGAACAGAATGCCCCCCCAGTGTGCTCCAGAGGTTCATATTAAAGGACTGTTTTAAGATTTGTATCCCAAGGAAAATCATGCTACATACAAATGATCCAAGATATTTGCCCAAAAAACTTCTTGGATAAAATCTCTAAATTACTATTGCAACTGCATCTCTTAAAGAATAAACCATTATTCTAAATGTAATTGGATTCTCTCAACTCCTTTGTAGTTGTAGAAAACTTTGGAGTACATAAGTTGTCTAATTCTTTGCTGTATACACTCACCAGAGGGTAGGGGAGCAGTTGCCTTCTTGTGCCAGCATCATCTGGGGGATGAAAAGAAATGCTCCACATAGCTAAAGAGGGCATCTCAGTGCTTTCAGAGACAGGCAATAAAATCCATGAGGAATAAAGTGCTGAACATCCTGTTGTGAGTCTTCATGAGGACAACCATGCAGTTGGCCCTTGTAGAGACAAAGACCAAAAGGACCACTGTGATGGCCAGAAGGGTGTTGATGAGTTTGCCCAGAAGTTTCCAGGGAGTAGCTTTCTGTAACTCTATCATGGAGATGTGGGTCCATCACATCTCCAGGGCCTCCTGGATGTCTTAGCATGTTCACAGGACTGAAAGGTGATTTTCTCTTTCATGCCTACCAATTCTTGCTTCAAGTTCAAGATTTCATTGTGGTGAAGCTCTGTTGAGTCATTTAGTTGTTCTTCTAATCATTCATACATCTATCACTCCTCCAGTAAGATCTGTATAATTAAGGAATAGTCCTGATCATGTTCCTTGAGGGTCTCAATAGATTCCTCTGTTTCCTGGATCTCATGTAGTAGTCCATCAAATCCTGAGCGCTACATGTCCAGGGTGTTTGTTTTGGAGCTGGATGCTCCTTCAGTGATGCCCCCAGTGGTGCTGTTGGCTCCCACTGAGCCTAATGTGTCACTAGAACAATTTTCCTCACTACCATAGTTTGGGCTCTATTGAAAGTTTAAAATCACCCCCAATGTCTTCCCCCTAACCTCCACTTGCCCTTCCTCTAAATAGTCCTTCAGATTAGAGATGTTGTCTGCACTGCCAAATTTATTCTGAATCAATGAGGCAATCTCTCTGGGCTTTGAGACTACAGTCCCTGTTGCAGAATTGGTAGCTGAGAGAAACTGGAGAATCCACACTTGACACAGTCCACTGCACATCCTTCAGATGTTGGTGTGGGATCCCATTCTGTTCTACCTCCCACATCTCCCAGTGGTAGGGTTCAAGCTTCTTTTGTAGCTAGAGAATAGTTTGGGAGGATTTCTGGTTCTTCTTCTCAAAGACCTGCTTGATGCAGCCTGCCTGTTGCTTATCTGCACTGCTGGAAAGCTTCAAGTACTCAGCAATGTTGTAATTGCAAGCTCTTTGCACAATCTTGATCTGTTCTGTGACCTTCAGTATCTTCTGCTGCAGGTAAGAAGTAGCAGCCTTTGTGCACTGAGGGTCTGGTGTTCCATCCACAGAGTCCATGTGGATGCTGCCATCAGTGCTAGAGGCCATTGTACTGGATATCTGTGCAAGGTTGCTTACTTCCATACACTCAATCTGCTCTGCAGTTGCTTCCTCTCCTGATAGACATGCAGCAGCAGCAGCACAAGCTTTTCCATCACAGGTGAGGTGGTAGGAGCATCTATCCTGGATGAAAAACTCAGCCAGCCTGACTGCATCACAGTTACCATCTCCTGTTGATTTGAGGGTTTCTTTTTGGAGCCTCTGGGTTGCCCCACCTACTATGCATGCTAGTCCCTCTTTTCATCTTGGATGGCACTTGGGTCTGCTGCAGTAGTCTATTCAGATCTGTGGGTGTGTGGAGACACCATCAATCTCAGCACGTGAGTTCTGGCTTTCCAGATCCATTTAGGTTCTGGCTTTGCCTCAATTTGCTGCACATCGTGTGGAGACATTGATGACCCCCTGAGCTGGAGCTGAAAGAGATGCTTCAGGCCTTGGACAACTGCATTAATATTCTCCAAAGCCTTGTGAGTCATTTTAGACAATTTTTGTTCTTAGTTTGTCTGTTTTCTGGCTCTGCGCATTGAGGTTTGTCTCCCGGGTCAGAGTCCTCATATAATTGTTCCCTGCCATAAGCATCCATCAGTAGAGACATAATATGCTTATTTGCAAACTCAAAAAAAATTTAAATACATCAAATTAGGTAAGCATTTGCTTCTCTACACATGCAGGTGTAAAACAGGTTTCATGCCCATCTTCATCACTCTTTCTCAAACTCTTCTAAGGTGTACAGAAATCCTGGTAGGAGAAACGACTGCAAGAAGATGAGCTGGCTGAGTCTTGACCAGGGCCTTCACTGGCGCTCAAGTGCCGGTTTCTGTCGCTGCGGCAGCCGCGCCCTGTCCATCCCCCTAACCACATGCTCAAGCCCTTCCTCAGCATAGCCTCAGCCACCACCACCGTGCCCTCAGCCCCGGTGCAGGAGCGCAAACCTGCGCGGGGACTGGGAGTGCGCACACCTCGGCCGCTGCCCATAACCTCCGCCCCAGACCAGCAGCTCACAGCAAGGCGGAGGATGGCGCTGCCTCCCTTCAATTTTAAGATGAGATTGTCTCCTACTACACAGAAGAATTAATTGATTTGTAAAACTATCTTAAACTGAAGCAATAAAATTTCACCCCACAAATAAAAAATTATCTTTCTCAAGTCTCCAAGAGTAGCTACTAGCTCCTCAAAAACCCAGAAAGTAATCTTAATTATGAAATCTACAAATACTCATATATTCATAACCTTCAGTTACTCCTCCTCTTCTGTGAAAAGTAAAATTAAACTTAAGAATCATCTCGAAATGAATCCTTTTCTTTTTTACATTCTCGATAAAGCTGAATTATTGAATATATACTAAATCCCCTTTACCAGCAACCTCTCCGTATATTTTCCATGCATCTTTCATGATTTAAAGACATTATCTTCCGTCTTGAAACCCAAACCACCTCTGCAAGTATGCTCTTCCAGCTCCTGCTCTATTTTTATCCTCTTTACAATCAAAAGTTCAAAGCCCTCTACATCTAGTTACCATTTTCTCACATCCCCTCTTATAATGTAAATTATGATTTCACCATAAGTAAATATGATTAAGATCACCAACGATCTCCTCAAAATGAAATCCAATGAGCTTTTTACTTGGAATGAAATTAGATTTGGACCATGAATTATTTGGGCGAACTTTGTTTTACTTAGGATTTTTTTTTATATCTGAGGCTTTTGACTGTCTTCAAATTATTCTAGTCACTCCTTCCCAATGTCCTCATCAAGAAATTTTAAAGCAATACTATTGAAGTACCTCAAAACTAAATGCTACATAATGTCTTGGAAATCTCGTGCATTTCTTTAATTCCTTCCATTTTTGCCAGACCTCTTCTGTGCTGTGTTCAAAACTATTGCCTGAATTTTATTTTTGAGCTTTAAACTCTGCTCGTGTGTTACAGACCTCTAAACTGAAATATATCTCAAACTGAAGCAATTAATGTTCACCCCACAAGTAAAAAATAATCTTCCTCAAGTTTCCAATAGTAGTTAAATAGCTCCTCAAGAATCTAGAGCTTAATCTTTGATACACCCTCTCAGAACCACACAAACACAAGGAAGCATTGATGTTATCTCTACACTGAGCACTATTGTCAACTTTCATTTCTACTTTAATCTCTACACACACATTCTTATCACACACACACATTCCTACATTCTCATATTAATGACAATCCTCAGATATTCATTCTCTGAATGAATATCTACTATTAATTTTCTGAATGACTCTACTATTCCTTCAGGTCACTCCTTGAATTTTCAGTATGCATTTATCAGTTTGTTCATGTCTTTTTTTATTGCATGTCTACCCCATGAATTAATTTCACAAAAATAAAACCCTGTGATAATAAGGTGAAACAAGCATCCTTTTGACCATTGCTTATGGACTATAACCCAGAGAAATTCCATATGCACAATTACCTGACCTACTTTGCAGTTAAGATTAAACAATTACTTTAAGCTTAAAAACTAACTTACCAAATTAAGGATGTGTGTTCCTCCACCACCCAAATACATATTAAAGCTAATATATTGATGTTTTACTTGGAGTGTGGTTACTACACTCAGTTACTCAGGACTTTGATGGTTTTCTATTTTTCTATAAAGTCAATAACCTCATCAATCATATACTCCAAAACACATATTTTGATTAATTTGGATACAAACCAACATGTACCTTTATATACCTTTAACACAATTTTCCTCTCTAATTAAGTCATGTAGATGCCCTTAAGGAAAAGAGATTCTGTCCTATATTTCTGTCATTTTTCTAAGTGCCCAAAATCAACCCACATGCCATTGCCCAGAAACATTACTTTTTTGTTGTTTTAAGTGGTACTTGTCAAAAAAAAGTTTGATTCTTACATATAATTTTGAGAATATAAAAAGGCTTAAAAAAATATCCCGATCTATTGGGAAAAAGCTAAAGAACTTATAAAAGTACATTACTCATTGTGGAATATATACATATTCAGGAAATATAAGAAAGAAACTTCATTATAAGGGAAGTGCCAAGAGTAAGATGACCAGGGAGGTGTGTGGGAGACTCCTTCAGCTTATTCAGCCAGGTGGGGTGTTGTGGACCTTTGCTTCTAGACAGCTCTGATCTTGCATGGCTTTCATTACCAGTCACCTGGGTAGGCCCAGGGTCTATGGGGAAGCCAGGCAGACCTTCCTAGGGGTAAGGGGACCTGGATCACCTGAAACCTTCCTTTCCTGCTCCAGCTGCATCACCTGACCATATGCACCAAAGTTCCTGTGGCATCTCCTAAGCTAACTTCTCCATTCTCTCAGGGCCTGCTGGGGAAGATCATGAGATCTGAGGATTCAGGTGTGGATTGTGTTTCTGCCCCTCCAAGGACTGAATGTGTAACTGTAACAGAAGGATTTAGTGTACAGCCCCTTTGATAAAATGGTGATAATGATATTATCAAATTCATCATTTTGTCATGAAGATTAAATGACAAAATATCTGTAAATTGTCTAGATGGTGATGGACACACAGTAAGTCCTCTGAAAGTGTTCCATGCTACTATTTACCCCTGGACCAAAGGTAAGCCCTGTCCTTCAATACTGGCCTTTAGCCACTATTCCAGGATGAGACAACTGGGCATTTTGGGCTGCTCCAAATCCAGAGAGCTAGAGCTACTGCTTGGCAGGACTGTCCTGGGGCTCCAGAGTTTCCAGGGCCAATTGTGGTTCAAGCTGTGTCCACATAAGCTAGCTAGGACACAGGTTAATATGAGCTCAAATCCATTTTTATTGGCTAGGGTAAATGTGAGAGTAAGGTTGAGCATGTAAGAAGGGGAGGGAGATGCAGAGATGTGGAAAAGTGGTGGAGTGGTCCAGGTGATTCTGTTTACATAACCTTGCTGAGTGAGAACCTCAAAGCTGTTAGCTGGGTCCTAGCCCCTGTGGCAGGAAAGTTCTAGAGCAGGGCTTTAGGATCCCACACACCATGTCCCAATTCAGGAACAACTGGCTTGGATGTCCTGTTCTGGATAGTCAAGTACAGGGATCTTGCTAATCAGTGACTGAAACTGGACCACAGAGCATGTTGCCATGGATACAAAAAAGCCCCAGTCCTGCCAACAGGTCCCTTGCTAATTTGCACAATGTGTACCATTTCCTGAGCAAACAAAGTGCTTATTGGCAGGACTCTTTGTTCATCTCACTCTCCAAGCAGTGTTATAGGCCTGCAAGGCAGATGTTCAAAGTCTGGCCAGGTGCCCTATTCTTCTGGCGCTCCAGAAAAAGGGGTGTTAATAAAAGGAGGATGAATTAAGAAGGCCCATTTCCAGGAACCCTTTATACTGTTTTAAGAACTCTGATGAAGGTATACATTGAGATTAATTTTTTCATGCCTGCTAACAAAACATGCTGCCATAGATAGTGATTCCTCTGGTAGACCTGGGCAAATTAAATTGAAAACCTTCTAGAAAAGATTCACCATTCTACATTCCATTAAAAAACATTTGTGTTTTATAGGGGGAGGTGAAAATATAAATATTAACAGGGGGTTGGAAGAAGTTGATTCCAAACCTCATAAATGATTTTGAGGGCTTCAAGACTTCAGTGGAGGAAGTAATTGTAGATTTGGTAAAAATAGCAAGAAAACTTTAATTAGAAGTGGAACCTGAAGATGTGACTGGATTGCTGCATTCTGATGATAAAACTTTAACCGATGAGGAGTTAATTTTATGGGGCATATTCTTTTATCCATTCTGCCAATCTCTGCCTTTTGATTGGAGAATGAGGTCAATTGAATTATCTACCCCAATTTAGACATGTTCTTAATCTTAATCTGTATTCCTTAGGTGTGAACCCATTGCAAGTGAGACCTTTTAAATATGTTATTTTTTGTCAAGGAAAGGTCCACATAAATGAGGGTGGGTCTTAATTCAGATTACTGGAGGCCTCAAATGAAGAATGCCATGGGGAGAAGCAGGAAATTAGCAAGAACCCAGAGGAGAAAGGAGAGTACATTGCCATGGGAAGTGAGGCTGGGATACAGGTCAAGAAACCCCAAGGATTGTGGCAAGCCAGCACCAGAAAGCTACTCAGGAAAAAACAATTCTTCTATCTTCTAAAACTATGAACCAATAAATTCACATTGTTTAAGCCAATTCATTGCGGATATTTGTTATAGAAGCCCGACAAACTAAAATGGAATTGAATCTATTTACATTTAATTTAATTAAGACAAGGAAAGACTTACTTCTACCATTTTGTTAATTGTTTTATATGTCATACTTTTTTGGTCCCTCCTTTTCTCCATTATTGTCTTCTTTTTGTTTATATTACTTTTAATATTGAGCCATTATGAATAACTTCTCAATTCCTTCTGTGTAGATTTTTAGATATTCTCTTTATGGTTACCATGGGGATTGCATTATATAATTTTAAAAAGGCTCAATTTAACAAGAAGATTTAACAATTATAAACATGTGTACACTTAACAAAAAGGTCCCAAATTATATGAAGCAAACATTGACAACATTGAAAGAAATAGTTCTGTAACAACATTTGGAGATTCCATTACACAACTTTAAATACTGAATAGAATGTCTAGATAGAAAATTGACAAGGAAAAAGAACCCAAACTATACTATAATTCAACTATATGTAAAATAATATATGAGAAACTTCATCCAACAACAGCAGAAGAAACATTCTTTTCAAATACACCTGGGTCATTCTCCAGGATAGATCATATATTGGGGCACAAGAAAAGTCTCAATAAATTTATTAAATTTTAAACCACAAAAAGTAATTCTTCTGACTGAAATGAAATGAAGCTAGAAATTGATAACAGAAGGAAAACTGGAAAACTCACAAATATGTGGAAATTAAACAGCATACTCTTTCATTTTAAATAGAAAGTGTCATTTTTATGTAAGGAATAAATCATGTAATGTCCTATGCCTGTTCCTATTGCACAATCATACAGTATCAACATTATCTGTAAATTATAATGGATACATACTGTTGAAGAGAACAAAACGAAATATCAAAATCAGTTCAAACTTGAGGCACTCATTAATATCCAAATAGCTCCTAGGAAACAGAAAGTCTCAATTGTACTTTCTTTCTCTTTTTTAAACTGGTTTACTTATTTATTTATTTATATTTATTTGTTTTAAGATACTTAGATTACATAAATGTTACACAAAAAACATAGGGATTCCCATACGCCCCAACTCCCACACCTCCCACAACCTCCCACATAAACATCCTTCATTAGTATGGCACATTCATTGCAATTGATAAACACATCCTGGGGCTTTGTCATTAAGCATGGACCACAGTTCACATTATAGACCACACTCTCTCCCACACAGTTCTGTATGTTATATGATGATATAAAATGGCCTATATCAGTCTTTCCAATGTTACTCAGGACAATTCCCAAGTCCCCAAAAAGCCCCCGTATTACAACTGCTTTTCCCTCTCCCTGCCCCCAGAGCCTCCACTGGCCACTGGCCCCATATCAATGTTGCAATTTCCTCCATTACTCGAATCACAATATGTCTATAATAGAATACCAGTAAGTCCACTCTAGTCCATAGCTCTTCCCCCAATCCTGAGGAGTCTCGGATGGTGATGTCCACTCCACCTCCATTTGAAAGGGGGCTTATATAGCATGGATAAGATGGATGGGATTATCCTGCCTGCAGCTGCAGACTCTCTCCATTCCTTGGGATGGCCGTTGTCCATCATCATCTCCCTGCCAGTTGTCCTGGGTGAGTCCAAAGAGCTGTAGAGTAGGAGTTGATGCTCCACCGAGTCTGCACCCAGCTGGCACATGGACAGCCCAAAGACCCAAGTCTCTGCCCATACACCTTCAATCCTCAGCACCAAGTACAGGTTTGAATAGAAGGGACAGATGAGCCATGTGCAGGGAAGACATAGTTGAGTCCAACCCTGTCACTCTCAGGAACACAAACTCCAAAGTAGGGCCCACTGGCAAGGCACCAAATCTGGAGCCATCCACCCTGAAACACCCTGGGTGTTTCCAGAGCCCCCAGGAGCCTGACCACCTGGAGTGATATCCACTTTGGAATTCCATGAGATCCTACTGAGATGTGCATAAGCATTACCTCTGGGATGACCTCCTGACTCATTTTGAAGTCTCTTAGCCATATAAAGTCATTTGTCTTTACCTTTTCTCCCTTTTATTCAAGGTCTTTTTTCCAGTCACACTGCCAGTTGGCACTTGGCAGCAATCCCTCAGTGCCAGAGAGGCTCATCCCCAGTAGTCATGCCCCATGCTGGGGGGAAGGTAATGCATTCATATGCTGAGTTTGGCTTAGGGAGAGGCCACATTTGAGCAACAAGGAGGCTCTCAGGAGGCAACCCTTAGGCACCCCATAACAATAGGCTAAGTTTCAATTTCAGGAGCAAAGACTCATAAGACTAGTCATCAATATCAAGGGCCCATCAGTGAAATATCCTCCTTCACCAGTCACTACCCCTGCACCTGAGGGACTGCTGCTGTTCCCTTAGAGAATGTGGCAGAGCTCTCCAGGATGGGACTCAGAACTCTCTCATTTAATGAGTGATTCTCAACCCACTGTGACAATGCCCCGTGAACACTCGAACATTTTTATATTTATATTTTATATTTATACTCAGGTGAACTTCCTCCCATGAACACCCCATCCCTGACACCCCACACCAACGATCCTCCCCAGCCCCAGCTGTAACCCTTTGTAATCCAAAGCCTCTTCAAAGATGAGGCCATTAAAATAGCTGAATACAAAAACAGGAAAATGAAATAATAATGATAAGTTTAAATATAAGAGATAAAATACATTAAAAAAAACTTTTAAAGAAAGTAAAAGTGAAATAAAATGAAAAGATTGGGATATTAAAAAATTGAAAAATGTCAAAAAAATTTTTTTGACCTTTTGCCTTTCATCACTGCAACATCTGGTGGCCAGTCTTTACCATGGCACCCTCCCCCTCCCATTCCCCAGTGTCTCACTATTTCTCACTTTGTTTCCAAAGGTTTAGGTCACAGCAAAGTCACACACAGAACACAGGAGACTCCCACATACCCAATATCCTCCCCCCTTCCCCTCCATATCAATACCTTTTTGTTATAACTGATATACAAATAGTGAAACATAACCACTAAACATTGTCAATGGTCTACACCATGGCCTACACTTCAGACCATACACTTCTATAAACTCCGATGATATTCACCATGTCCTGTGTCCATCACTGTAGGGTAATGAAGAACATGCTACTGACCATTAAATACCTCTCATTCAGTCTACTCCACCCCTTCCACCTCATCCCCCCAGTGCCCACGACAACCCCCTGGCTTGACCCGTTGTTTGACAAGATTCATAGCTACATGCAACAAGACGTCTTGACATACTGGCCTGTCCTTCCCCGCTAGGAACTGCCCCTGCTCCCAATAGACTCTTGCTCATCCACTTCTGAACAAATTGGTCCTCCAAAAGATGGGAGTCCACCCCCCCATTCACCATGTGGGTCTCCACCCACCGGCACAACATACCATGACAGAATGAAGACTCACACACTCCCTAGAAGCCTGTTCCAGGTGTGTCCCATCCCGAATGCCCCCCAACCAACACCCCAAACCAGTGACCCTTCCCCATCATCCTGCCAGAAGAGCACTCCCACCTCTGTACCCTCAACCTTACCTGAGGTTGAAGGTAACAGCATACTCTTAAGAAACCAGTGAGATGAAGAAGAAATTACAAGGGCATTAGAAAACACTTAGAGCTAAATAAAAATGAACTTACAATATCAAAACCTATGATATGCAATGAAGGCAGTGATCAGAAGGAACTTTAGAGATTTGACATCTATACTAAAAAAGAAGAAAGAACTCAAATTAATAGCATAACTTTTCTTCCTGAGGAACTAGGAAAAGAAGAGCAAATTAAATCCAAATTCAGTAGGAGGAAGGAAATGATTAAGACTAGAGTGGAGGTAAATAAAATAAAGGATAGAAAATAATTGAAGGGACAGAGAAAATGAAAAGTTGGTTCTTTGAAGAAAATCAATAATCCTTTAGCTAGATTGTCAAAGAGAAAAATAGAAAAGAAGCAAATAACTAAAATCAGAATGGAAGACCATGATGATGTCGCTTCTAACTTTGCAGAAATAAAATTTTTTATAAGAGAATATTGTAAGACTTCCAGGAAAATAGAGGATTAGAGCGGTGGAGAGATCAGTTTTTTCCAAGACAAAATAGCTAGAGGAGAGGTGGAGACTGTCTGAAGGGCTGCTCTGGGGCTCAGGACACTAGGAGAAGGTGAGACACCAACCAGAAGAGAGAAGGGTAAAGGAAAGAAGTGTCAGCTGGCTGAAAAATTCTGTAAGTTGAGCTGCAAAAGTAGCAGCAAACACCTGTGCCCTCACCTACAGAGCAAATAGCAGTCTGTGGACAGCAGCAACTGTGGACTGCAGTGGCTGTGGACTGAGGGGGTTGCAGGGGTCCTCTTCACCAGGAAAGGGGAGAAGGAGGGACACCACTTACTGCAAATTCAGATTTTGGCCAGGAAACTTGGTCTGCTTATTTAGAGGTGTTGCATACTTCCAGGCTAGGTGGAGCTGTGACATTGTTTGCCCTGAGATCCACAGAGAACTAAAGATAACTTGCCTTCTCATTCACCCTTCCTACTGCCCCAGACTGATTGCTGAAGACACAGAGGAAGGAAGGGTGTGGCCAGTCAACGGTGGAGAACAGCTTCTGACAAAGTTTGCTTGTGAGGCTTGGTCAACACTGAGGTCATTGCTTCTACACCACCCACCCACCTGAAGAGTTACACTGAATGCACTCCCCACTTGCATCTGGGGTCTGAACTGAGATGGCTGCCAAAGAGCACATCTGCTGGCCAAACTAGAAATGTGAATGAAGAAGAAAAATAATAAATAAATGAGGCAAACAGATGTCTTTACTGCTACCCTCTCTAAGTCACTTGGAAACTGGCCTGCACCCCATTATTAGGTCCTTAATCCTTGTTTGAGCAGTTAAACAGGGACAATCCTAAATATCCAGAACAAGTTAAACCAAGAGTCACATAACAGTGGTAGCACACAACCGCTTAACAATAAATCTGCAGGAAAGATAGAAACTAAACATCAGAGTAAACTCAGCATCATAATCAGAAGCCTAGACTTCAGCAAAAAAAAAAAAAAATTAAAAGCCATACAAAGATAAAAGAAGATATGACTCAGGCAAAGGAACAAAGCAAAGCTCTAGATGAGACACAAGGCTTTAAACAGCTAATAAATGAGGTTCATACAAATTTCCTAAATCAAATCATGGAGTTGAAGAACAACATAGTTAAAGAAATAAAAAATATTAAGAAGACTCTGAGAGAGCACAAAGAAAAATTTGAAATCTTGAATAGAAAAATAACAGAGCTTATGGGAATGAAAGTCTCAATAAGTGAGATTAAAAATTCAATAGAGGCACCCAACAGTAGATTTGAAATCATAAAAGAAAGAACCAGTGATGTAGAAGAAAGAACAACTGAAATTGAAGAGAAAGAAAAACGGAGAGAGAAAAAAATAGGAAAAAATTGAGCAGGGGCTCAGGAAGTTGAATGATAACATGAAGTGCAGCAACATACATGCTATAGGAGTTCCAGAAGGATATGAGAATGTAAAAAGGGGCGTAGAAAGAATATTTGAAGAAATTATGGTCAAAAATTTCCCAACTATCATGAAAGATGTGAATATACATGTCCAGGAGGCAGAGTCTACTCCAATTAGAATAAGTCCAAATAGACCTACCACAAGACACAAAATATGCAGAATGCCAAATGCCAAAGATAAAGAGAAAATTTTGAAAGCAGCAAGGGAAAAGCAAAACATCACACACAAAGGACATTCAATAAGACTTAATGCAGATTTCTCTCCAGAAACCAAGGAGGCAAGAAGGCAGTGGTATGATATAATTATGGTACTGAAAAACAATAAGTTACAGGTAAGATTTCTTTATGTGACAAAACAGTGAGCTTAAAATATCCACAGATAAACAGAAACTAAGAGAGTTCATAAACAAATATTCAGCTCTGCAGGAAACACTAAAGGGAGTTCTGCAGCTAGAAAAGAAAAGACAAGAGAGAGATGCTTGGTGGAGAGTATAGAAGTGAGGACTATCAGAAAGGGTAAGCAAAAAGTTTAAAAGATGAACAAAAATAAGATATGACGTATGAAAGCCAAAGGATAAAATGGACGAAGTAATGCCTTTACAACAATAACATTGACTGTTAATAGATTAAACTCCCCAATAAAAAGACTTAGGCTGGAAAGTGGATGTGGCTCAAGCAGTTGTGTGCCCACTTACTCCATGGAAGGTCATGGGTTCTGTTCCTGGTGCCTCCTAAAGAAGACAAGCAAGACAGTGAGCTGATACAACAGGCGGCTGAGGTTAGCTGATACAACAAGATGATGCAAAGAGATGATGTAACAAGGAGACACAATGAGGAAACACAATGAGAGACACAATAAGCAGAGAATGAAGGTGGCTTAAGCAATTGTGTGCCTCCATCCCACATGGGAAGTCCTGGGTTCAGTTCCCAGTGCCTCCAAAAAAATAAGATGAACAGACACAGAAAAAAATAGATGAACAGAACACACAAATGTTAGACACAGACAGCAGATAGTGCAAACAATTGGGGGGGGGGAATAAATAAATAAAATAAATCTTTTAAATAAGACATGGGCAGGCAGAATGGATAGGAAAACCTGAGTTATCCATATGCTCTTTGCAGGAGACTCACCTTAGCCACAAGGATATAAATAGACTGAAAGTGATAGGTTGGAAAAAGATATTTCATGCAAACAATAACCAAAAGACAGCAGGGATAGCTATACTTGTATCAATATATATATTTTTTTAGCTTTTTAAAGGAGATATTGGGGATTCATCCCAGGATGTTTTACATGGCAAGCAGGTGCTTAACCGCTTGAGCTACATCTGCTCCCCCAGCACCGTCATTAAATGCAAATGTGGAACAATGGAAGAAACTAGAAAAAGAACAGCAAACCAATCCCAAAGCAAGAATAAAGAAGGAAATAACAAAGATTAGGGCAAGAATAAATGAAATTAAGAACAAAAAATAGAGAAAATCAACAAAATGCTGGTTCTTCGAGAAGATCAATAAAATAGGCAAACCTTAGCAAGAGTAACAAAGAAAAAAGAGAAAATGAAAATAAATAAAATCAGAAATAAAGAGGGGACTTTTTGACTGGCCCCACAGAAATAGAAAGGATCATATGAGGATATAATGAGAAACTGTATGCCAACAAATTAGAAAACCTAGATGAAATAGACAAATTCCTAGAAATGAACAAACAAGCTACATTGACTCTACAAGAAATATAGGAACTCAGACAAATCACAAGCAAAGAGATTGCCTCAATCATCAAAAGTCTCCCAACAAAGAATGTCCAGGGCCAGATGGCTTCACAGATGAATTCCACCAAACATTTCAAGAATTAATACCAATCCTGTTAATGTCTTACAAAAAATTAAAAGGGAAGGAAAATTACCCAACTTATTTTATGAAGACAACATCACCCTAATAACAAAGGAGGAAAAAGATACTACAAGAAAATAACAGAACAATATCTCTAATGAACATAGATGCAAAAATTCTCAAAAAAACTACTTGCAAATCAAATCAAATCAAGTAGCATATAAAAACAATTATATACCACAGTCAAATGGGTTTCATTCCTTGTTTACAAGGGTGGTTCAACATAAGAAAATCAATTAATGACAAACACCACATTAACAAGTAGAAGTTAAAAAGTAAATGATCATCTTGATTGATGCAGGAAAGGCATTTAACAAAATCCAGCAACTTTTCTTGGTAAAAACACTTCAAAAGATAATTATAGAAAGGAAGTTCCTCAACATAATAAAGGGCATATATGAAAATCTCACAGCCAACATAGTATTCAATGGGGAGAAATTGAAAGCTTGCCCTCTAAGATCGGGAACAAGACAAGGATGCCCACTGTCACCACTGTTATTCAACATTGTGCTAGAAGTTCCGTTTTGAGCATTTAGGCAAGAAAAAGTAATAAAATACATTCAAATTGAAAAAGAGGAAATAAAACTCTCACTATTCACAGATGATATGATTGTATATTTAGAAATTCCTGAAATATCTACAACAAAGCTACTTGAGGTAATAAATGAGTTCAAAAAAGTGGCAAAATACAAGATCAACACTCAAAAACTAGTAGCATTTGTATAAGAGTAATCAGCTAGCTGAGGAGGAAATCAAGAAAAAAAATTCCATTTACAATAGCAACAAAAATTCTCAAATATCTAAGAATTAATTTAACCAGGAATGTAAAGGATCTGTATTCAGAAAACTACAAAACAATGCTAAAAGAAATTTTAAAAAAAGAACCTAAACAAATGGAAGGACATTAGGAGTCTTGGATTGGAAGACTAAACATCGTGAAGATGTCAATCCTATTCAAACTGATCTATAGATTCAATGCAATACCAATCAAAATTCCAACAGCCTAATTTACAAAAATAGAAAAACCAATTACCGAATTTATTCAAAAGGAAAAATATTCCAAATAGCCCAAAACTTCCTCATAAAGAAGAGCAAAATTGGAGGACTCTTGCTCCCTGGCCTTGAAGTATATTACAAAGATACAGTAGTCAAAACAGCATGGTATTGGCATGAATATAGACACATTGGTCAATGGATTTGAACTGAGAGTTCAGAAATAGACCCTCATCTCTATGGTCAATTGGTTTTTAATAAACCTACCAATTCTACTTTTTTGGGGACCAAAAAGAAATGGTGCTGGGAGAACTGGGTATCCATAACGAAAAGAATGGAAGAGAACCCCTATCTCACTTCCTATAAAAGAATCAATTCAAAATCAAAAGACCTAAACATAAAAGCCAGGACCATAAAACTCCTAGAAGATAATGTTGGGAAACATTTAAAAGGTCTTGTAGTAGGTGAGGGTCTCTTAAACCTTACCCCCAAAGCATGAGTAAAAAAGAAAAAAAAAAAAAACAGATATGTGAAACCTCCTCAAAATTAAATACTTCTGCACATCAAAAAACTTTGGGAAAAAGGTAAAATGCAGTCTACTCAATGGGAGAAAATATTTGGAGCTCACACATCTGACAAGGGTCTAAAATCCATGATATATAAAGATACCCTACAGCTCAACAATCAAAAGACAAATGATTCAATTTAAAATTGGGCAAAAGACCAGAAGATACATTTTTCTAAAGAAGTACAAATGGAGAAAAAATACATGAAAATTTGTTCAACATCACTGGCTATTAGGGAAATGCAAATCAAAACTACAATGAAACATCATTTCACACATACTAGAATGACCACTATTAATAAAACAGAAAACTACAAGTGTTGGAGAGGATGTAGAGAGATATGATGCTTATTCACTGCTGGTGGGAATGTGAAATGGTACAGCTACTGTGGGAGTCTGCTTGGCAGTTCCTAAGGAAGTTAGATATAGACCTACCATGTGACCTGGCGATACCACTACTAGGTATATACCCAGAAAAACTGACAGCAGTGACACAAACAGACATCTGCACATGATGTTCATAGTGACATTATTCACAATTGCCAAAAGAGGAAAATAATCCAGGTATTTATCAAATGAAGAATGGATAAACAAACTCTTTATGTACATACGATGGAATATTATGCAGCTACCGTAAGAAGAAATGAAGTGACACATATGACAAGGTGGATGAAACTGGAGGACATTATGTTTAAAGAAGAAGCCAGGCACAAAAGGACAAATATTGTATGATTTTGCTATTATGAACTAAATATAATGAGAAAACTCACGGAGTTAATAGCTAGACTATAAGTCATCAGAGACAATAGTATGGTTATATGTGGGATTCTTCTGATCTTTACCTTTAAGAAATACTTTAGAGGCCTGATCCCCTGCCAATGCAGGGAGGTCAGCACTATCAGTTCCTACCTTAAACAGGAACATTCTTGGTCTGTTCAGCTAATCAGTTAACCAGAACTTTCAGTTCCACCTTATCTTTGATGTAAGACACTATATGTCTTCATTATCTTTCTGCTTGGAATGCTTGTGATGTTTAATGACGCCTCACATACACACTGCCTACCTGCCCCTTCTCACAGATACCCTGACCTTTACTGTGAAAAAATTCTAGATAAAAATTATGCTGGGGATCACCTTGAGAGGATAGCTTCTTTAGCTGTTCTTCCCTTCATATCTCTCAACCTCCATGTTCAGAGTAATTCTTTGCACCATTATGGGCTCTGCTAGACAGATCCCCACAAGACTTTACAAGATTCCTGCAAGTGCTGACCCCGACTTCGTGATCAAATGAACAGATGGCTCAAATGGCATGTCAATGGGATGCGTTTCATCCAGATACCTCATCATCCCAAAGTAATGGAACAGCAAGGCCCACTTGGGATAGTTGCCTATGTTTCAGAATACAGTCAGGGGTATTTTCTATTTCATCATGGGTTTGGGACTCTCAAAAGAACAAGAAGTTTCTGTAAAACCATTCAGCAATTACTAAAGGCAGCTGACTATATGGTAAAAGAAACTCAACTATTCACTTTATTAGAGTTAGTCCAAAATTTCTGCCCATGGTTTCCCGACAGAGGAACATTAAACTTAGAATTATGGGAGAAAGTAGGAAAAAAATCTAAAAAGAAAATATGAACAGGGAGAGAAAATTCCCACCTCTGGTCTTGTAACCTGGAGCCTAGTAAAAACAGCTTTATGCTCACTTTATACCCCTTCCCAGCCTACTGCTCCTCCAAAGGATTCCCCACCCAAAAGTCCTTTAGCTTTAGACAAAGAGGAAGCCGCACTTCCTCCCCCTCTGCCTTCTTCCCCAGTTCCTCCTAAAACATCCACAATTCCTAAGGAAGAAAAACTATTCCCACTTTCTCCTCCTCCACCCTCAGTCTTCTTTGAAAATCAAACACATCCCCCTGCTATAGAAAATGTTTAAAAGAAGCCCTAGAGGCTGGAGAATGCCACACTTTCCTGGTGCCTCTCCAAAATGGACAGCCACAACATGATTCACTTTCCTATTCTATATTTAAAGAATTGAGAAAAATATCAGTGACAACGGCCTCCACAGTTCTTTCACCAGAGGAATTTTAGAGGCCATAGCCAACAGCTACTTTATGTGCCCCTGGAACTGGAAATCTTTGGTAAAAATGTTAGTTTCCCCAACCCAGTATAGTGTCTGACAACTAGAATATCAAGAAGGGTGTGCTCAACAAGCAATCCACAACATGGACATGAAAATACCTATAGACATAGACATGTTGCAAGGAAAGGGCACTTTTCTTGAGCCTCATGTTCAAGCACAACAAGATCAGAGACTTTTTCCTCAGTGCTCTAAAATAGCAATAAATGCTTGGGGTAAAATTCCTGAATTAAAAGAAAAACAGGCTCCTTCGCTGCCATCGGACAAGGAGCCTCTGAATCCTACCTAGATTTTGTGAATAAATTACAAAATGCAATTACCCATCAAATTGACAACTCAGAACCAGCAAACACATTACTTCTCCAATTGGCCTATAAAAATGCTAACATCAATTGTCAAAGAGCCATGACTAATATTCGCACTACTGCTCAAACAATTGGAGAATTTATCAAAGCCTGTCAGAATGTAGGCACAAGAAAACTTTAAAGTCCAGGCTCTCACAGCCATGCTTAAATCTACCCAAACCTATTTTAAATGTGGAAATGATGGCCATTTTCAAAAGGAATGCCCTCAAAAATCAGCCCAGCGTCAAACTCCCCACTTCTGACTGTCCTCAGTGTAAGAAAGGAAAGCATTGGACAAATGAATGTCATTCCAAATTTGGTAAAGATGGCACTCCTCTGATGGGAAATGGGAAAAGTGGCACCAGCTCCAGCACCCCCCAAAACTCCAGGAGCAACCCCCTTTAACCATCCCCCAACAACAACAACATCAACCACAACAACAATCAAGAATTTTGGAACCAGGCCACAGGAGAATCTCAGACCTTTGTGCAGTCACCCATGGCAGCGCCAGACTGCACCTTATCACTACCACTGAATTAATTTTAAAAGAACAAGACTCTATTTATGCAGCTCCAACTAGAGTCTTGGGACCACTCCCTGAAGGTTTGGTCAGTATCCTTATAGGAAGACCAAATCTTGCTCTCAAAGGCATTAAAATCCTCCCTGGAATCATAGACTCCGACTATCAAGGGGAAATAAAATTTATGATACAAGCTTCTAATTTTCATGTAATTCCTGCTGGCACAAAAATAGCTCAGCTCTTATTACCTTATCAGGTTCCAGGAACCAAAAACATTGCTAGGAAAAATAAAAATTTCGGCACCACCTGAGATAAGGATATTTATTGTACAACTTCTTTACAACTCCGAAAAACCTCTGCTCCAAATCAAAATGCAAAACCTATCCTTCATTGGATTAATTGACACTGGAGCTGACATTTCTATTATTTCTCAAAAAGACTGGCCCATAGAATGGCCAACATTTCAAACCACACTTATTGTAACCATCGTTGGTAGTCCTAAAAACCCCTACAAAGTGCTAAAACTCTCCAATGTATAGGCCCTGATTTGCAAAAGCGCTATATTCAACCCTATGTATTACCTATCCCCATGAATTTGTGGGGTGGAGACTTATTTACCCAATGGAATTTGGTTTTAAAAACATCCCCTTTCATGTAGGAGCCACTGCTCAAATTCACTCCTTACCTTTAACCTGGCTCTCTAACAAGCCAGTTTGGGTTAAGCAGTGGCTGCTTAAAGGTGAAAAGTTACAACAAGCCCACTTGCTGGTAAAACAGCAATTAGAAGCTAGACACATTGAACTATCAAACAGCCCTAGGAATACTACCATTTTTGTTATTCCTCAAAAATCTGACAGTGTCAGCTTCTCCATGACCTCTGCCAAATTAATGCCATATTCCAACCCATGGGCCCCCTTCAATTAAGATACCTAATCCTGCCATTATTCCAAAAGATTGGCCATTATTAGTTATCAACTTAAAAGACTGTTTCTTCGCCATCCATTGTAGAGACAGATAAAGAAAAATTTGCCTTCTCCCTTCCAGTTGTTAACAATCAAGAGTCTTTAACCAGATATCAATGGAAAAACTTTACCCCAAGGAATGCTCAATAGCCCCACCATGTGCCAACATTTTGTATTTCAAGCCTTACGCCCTACCCGTTCTGCTTTTCCACAAGCGCTTATTTATCATTATATGGATAATATCCTTATAGCAACTCCCACAGAAAAGCTTTTTAACTAAACTATACAAACATTTAAAAAATGAACTTATTTTAGCTGGCCTTCAAATCACTCCTGACAAAATCCAATTAACTCAACTCTGGAAATATTTAGAATATGTAGTCTCTTCTGGAACAGACCACAAATGCTAAAATTAGATCCTTCCAATATTAAAACACTTAATAACTTGAAAAAAAAATTAGGGACCATCAATTGGGTAAGAACTAGCCTAGGAATCCCCACCTGCCAGTTACAACATTTATTTAATACTCTGAAAGGCAATGTCGATCTCAACTCTCCTAGAAAATTAACCCCCCAAGCCCTAAAATAAGTTGAGATCTTTAACCACGCTATTCAACAAAGGCCATTAAGTTGCAGAGATCCTCAATTTCCTGTAAGATTGTTCCTGTTTCCCACCACAGGACTAATAAGACAATTGCTTCCACAGTTAGGCTGTTTGGAGTGGATATTTTTATCCAATACTCCCCAAAAAACCATTACTCCTTATATTCATAATTTAGCTCAAATTCTGTTCAAAAGCCATCTCAGATGCCAATAATTAACTAGCTCTGACCCTGATGTTATTTACATTTGCATTTCCCAAGAATTTCAACAACCCCTTTTTAATACCACAGAACTCCAAACTGCTTTCGCACAATTTATAGGACAAGTTATATTTTCTTTACCTGACAATATATTACTTCAACTCCCTATTTTAAACCTCAAACTTCCTTCTATAGTCAGCCCTACTCCCCTCCCTAATGCAGTCAATGTTTCCCAGATGGTTCAGGAAAAACCCCAAGGCTGCCATTATTGGCATGCACAGTTTGATGGGCACCATGCAGTGACTAAAAACCATAAATCCACCCAAAGAGCAGAGATAGCTGCTGCCATTATGGCACTGAAACAATTTCCCTCTCAACCTATTAATATTATTTGTGATTCTAGTTATGTAGTTTATACTCTCAAAAATATAGAACAAGCTTTCATAAAACCTTTGCCAGACTTAGAATTATATTCCCTCTTCATAAGTCTACAATCCTTATTAGACAGATAACAAGCATCCTATTTTTATCACCCATGTATGTTCCCACACAGGGCTGCCAGGCCCCCTTACTGAAGGAAATCAATGAGCTGACACCCTAGTGGGGGCAACCTAGCCTTTCAACAAGCTCAACTTTCTCATGATTTTTATCATCAAAATGCTAAATCATTATTAATCAAAAAATTTGATCTTACCCATTCCCAAGCAAAACAAATCATACTAGCATGTCCTGATTGTCAATATTATACTAACCCTAACTTACCTTCAGGTGCCAATCCTAGGGGCCTTCAGCCTAATGAAATATGGCAAATAGATATTACCCACTATACCCCATTCAGCCGCTTCTGCTATTTACATGTGTCCTGTGACACTTTCTCAGGAATCATTCACGCTACCCCTCTAACAGGAAAAAGCACCAAACATATTAAATCTCACCTTCTAGAAACAATCAGTCTTATGGGAAAGCCCCACACCCTAAAAACAGACAATGGCCCCAGTTACACCTCTTTAGCATTCAAAACCTTCACCCAACAGTGGAATATTACTCATAATACTGGCATTCCTTATAATCCTACATGACAAGCAATTATTGAAAGAACTCATCAAACCTTAAAAGGCATCATTAAGAAACAAAAAAGGGGAAATAGAGGAGCTGCTCCAAGAAATAAAATAGCACTAGCTTTCTATACCCTCAACTTTCTAAATTGTGACAAAAATGGCCCCACTGTAGCTGAAAAACAATTTATGTCTCATCAAACTAACTAAAAAAATCGGGCTACAATCCTTTATAAAGATGTGTTAGGAGACAAATCTTGGAAAGGGCCTAGTGAACTAATAACATGAGGGTGAGGGTATGCTTGTGTGCTTACTCCTACAGGCCCCAGATGGCTACCAGCAAAACACTCGAAGTTCTATCATGAATTGAAAGGATCCTCACCGAACCCCACAGATGGAGAAAATGACAATGAAAAGCCAAAGAAATCCCCACAACTTCACCCATATTCAGCAAGTAATTTGGAAAATCCTTAGAATTTCCTTTCTCTTACTTATTGTACACTCCCTCCACTGTATTTAGCTGTTCCTTACCATTATTGGACATATATACTTAACCCTCCTATATTCAACTTAGTTACCTGGTGGGACCCTGAACCCCTGCTCTCTCTAATGATATTACCTGGAATGGAGGAAACTGGGTCCCACTATCTAGCCCCTTTACTGAGGGCATTGACTGCCTACCTGCCAATTGATCAATTAAATTCCTATCTAATTTATCCCCTATCTGCTTCTCCAATATCCCTCACTTAGTCTGCCTTCAAGTCATCCCTCATCACTATCTTCATTATTCTCCAAAATTCAGTTCTCAGCCTGCTAATCTCACATTCATTAGAG
Source organism: Tolypeutes matacus (assembly GCA_026826555.1). Lineage (NCBI taxonomy): Eukaryota > Metazoa > Chordata > Mammalia > Cingulata > Chlamyphoridae > Tolypeutes > Tolypeutes matacus. The sequence continues at coordinate 103,089,264 of JAKSZT010053887.1, read as the reverse complement.
CTGTCTCAATTAATTCTTCCTTATTCTCCCCTAATTTCTATGATAACCCCTCCTGTAAGTCATTGCTGACAAAATCCTACTTGGGACCCTAACTAATATCATCTGGCTCCCTTGCCAGTCTATCCTTCCTTGTAATGCTCTCTTGCTGTTTAATCTTACCATTTTTGACTGTGGCCTTCAAGGACATTTGTCCAGTAATAATCATACTCTTAGTTTTTCTGACCCCTCCAACTCTAGTATAAAGTGGGCCAACAGAGTCCTCTCTGATCTTATCATCTGTATGTGAATTACTAATACTTCCAGATCTCTGGTCAGTCCAGGGCATTTACAAACTTGGCAACTAGGATAGCCCTTTTTTCTTTATTTGTTTTTATTTTATTTTATTTTATTTTATTTTTTTCCCTTTTTTAATCGTATTTTTTCTCATGGAAACTATACCCGTATACACAAACTTTTTTATCTCAGCCTTTCTCACAATCTTACAAACTCTGTCATGATCTGTACTTCCCACCCCTTTATGTTGCTCTTAACTTCTTCTAGTGTCCTTTCTTTTTGTATGAACTTCACTAATAACATATTTAATCTTACGGTCCTTCCAGGAGCTTAATTTTCCTCCTGTGTTTCTCATGAAAATGTTACGCAGTTAAATATCACTTCAATATTTCTTCTCAAAAGTCAAGGACAAGCTTGGCTCCAAGTCAACCTATCCTGTCCTCGGGAAGGTTCTACAGGTAAAGCTCAATTTAATAAAGCACTCTCTCTCATCAGGCCTAAAAAGTTCATCGGCACACTTATTACCTTTATTATATCTTCTATTATTATAGCAGCCACTGCCACTACTGCTGCAGAATCAGTCCAAAATGCTCACGCCACTAATTAAATCATGAATAATGTCATGGACAAGCTTCTAACTCAAACTCACATTGACAACAATATACTTACCTGACTCGATGCTTTAGAAGCCTCTATCCTCTGGCTAGGAAAAAAACAATAAGCTTTACTTACCAAACAAGATATACAATGTGATTGGGAACACAGAAAAAAATTTGCATTACCCCCCTGCCTTGGAACAGTTCACAACTTTCCTGGGAACAAGTAAAAACTCATCTACAAGGAGTTTTTTCCTCTCATTTATGGGGAGAAGTTCAAACTCTCCAAATACACCTGGAACAACAATTATCTCAAATTCAACTTCTCGCTCAGCAAAATGTGTTTCAAACACTTAATGATAATTTACAATGGTTAAATCCTTCTGACTGGTTACATGGCCTAAATGTTAGAATTTGGATCATCTTTCTTGTTGAAATAATTCTGTTTATTATTTTGTTAGCAATTCTCAAGTTGATTTGCTGTGACCTCCCCCAAGCTTGCAGTGCTGAACAGAAAATCATCTCCTTAGCCACAGCTTCATCCCTGACCCCTGCCTCCAGTTCTCAGAAGAGAGAAATTTCAGAGCTCTATGGCTTAAACATCTTTAATTCTTATCCTCTTTCTACCTCTCCATTTCCAATCCTTTACCTACTCCATGTTAACTATAAACCTTATATTTGTGCTGTGTACTCTGCATAGTGGTTGCCTTACATTTACCAAATGTAATTTCAGATCCTGCATATGTGTACAACAAAAGGAGCTTTGTTTTATATGCTAAGTGTGAAAGTCATGGGAAAAAATCATTTGATTTCTACTCTGCTTTGCCTGGCTCCCAAAAGAAAAATGCATGGTTAGCCAAAAGCAAGTAAGGGAAAGAACAATCTAGAACAAGCACAGTGTCATAGGGACCAGCAAGTATTACTGAGGAGGCTTGTGGTGGCAAGCTTGCCCTATCTCTTCCAAGGACGGAGTTTTTTTCCTTTTACAGTTTTATTCCCACACTCAGCTAAACCAAAAATCCTGCGGATCTGCTACAACATTTTCTCAGCACCATCCTTGCCTCTGTATATATTTTAAGGAAGGGGGAAATGTGGGATTCTTCTGATCTTTTACTTCTAAGAAATGGTTTAGATGCCTGACTTCCCATGCAGGGAAGTCAGCACTATCAGTTCCTACCTTAAACAGGAACATTCTTGGTCTGTTCAGCTAATCAGTTAACCAGAACTTTTGCTTCCACCTTATCTTTGACGTAAGCCACTATATGTCTTCATTATCTTTCTGCCTGGATTTCTTGTGATGTTTAATGACTCCTCACATATGCCTACATGCCCCTTCTCATGGATACCCTAACCTTTGCTATGAAAAAATTCTGAATAAAAATTGTGCTGGGGATCAGCTTGAGAGGATAGCTTCTTTAGCTGTTGTCCCCTTCACATCTCTCAACCTCCATGTTCAGAGTAATTCTTTGCACCGTCACAGGCTCTGCTGGACAGATCCCAGCAAAACTTTGCAAGACAGATTCCTGCAGTTATAGAATGGACAACTGAGGTTTAATCTGTACAGAATTGTTAAAAAAATTGTTTGCAAATGTTTGGAAATAAATTAAAAGGTGAAAGCACATTATAGGGGATGTAATTAGTAGTGCTAACATATGTATATGATATTAGTTTTTTTTGTTTTGTTTCCTTTGGAGTAAGGAAAATGCTCTACTATTGATTGAACTGATGAATGCACAACTCAGTGATTTTATCAAATCCCACTGATTGTTCACTTTAGATAAATTGAGTAGTTTATGAATAAACAAAAATAGGGTGTGTTGGGGGAAAATACACCAAATGTAAGATATGAATTATAGTTATTAGCAATACTTTGACAATGCTGTTTCATAGTTTGTTACAAATGTCTCACAATAACACAAGGTATTGGTAGTGGGGTGATGTATGGGAGCCCTGTATGATGTTATGCATGTTTTTTGTAAGTTCAAAGCTTTTACTATGCACTTATTATTTTAAAAAGAATGCTATAAACAATTGTATGCCAACAAATTAGATAATCTAGAAGAAATGGAAAATTTCCTAGAAGTGCAGCAATTAACAAAATAAACTCAAGAAGAAATAGAAAATCTTTAAAAAAACTTGTGTGTCTAGTTAATGCTGAATGGACCCCAGAAAATCATGTCCTTAGAGTAATTCCATTCCTGTGGGTGTGAACTTATTGTAATTGGACCATTTAATTTGGTCATTTCAATTAAGGGCCTTTTGATTAGATTATTTCAGTAAGACATGACCCAAGGGGTCTTAATCCTCTTACTGGAGTCCTTGATAAATTGTATGAAAACAGAGACAGAAACAGAAAGAAATGCTCAGAAGCTGAGAAAGAAAGCCTTGGAAGACAGAAGCTGAAATCAGCGGACCACAAAAGGAGAGTGAAAGCAGGAAGCAGGAAGCTGTAGGCAAGGAAGCCTAGAGGAGGAGAGAGAACCCCAGCAAACACTACCATGTGACCTGCTATGTGAGGAAGGAGTCCCGTATCACTGGCAGTCAGTCTTCAGAGAGAAAAGCACTGCCTGATGAAGTCTTGATTTGCATATTTTCATGGCCTCAGAATGGTAAGATTATAAACTAATAAATCCTCATAATAAAAACCCACCCATTTCTGGTACATTACCCTCAGCAGCTTGCAAACTAAAACAACCTGTAACAAGTGAAGGTGAAACCTTCCACCAAGAAAAATTCAGGACCAAATGGCTTCAGTGGTGAAATCTACTAAACGTTTAAAGAATTAACACCAATTCTTCTCAAACTATTCCAAAGAACTCAAAAGAAGAGGACACTTTTTAATTCATTTTATGAGTCCAGTATTACCAATACTAAAACCTAATTAAGATATCACAGGAAATGAAAATGACAGAAAATTTCCATTATGAATATAGAGCAAAAGTCCTTAACAAAATATTAGAAAACCGAATACATAACAAATTGAAAATATTAAACACCATGACGTATTGGTATTTATGCCAGGGATGCAATGGAGGTTCAAAATATGAAAACCAATCAGTGTAATAAACTATTACAGTGTAATAGAAAAAGGAATTTTAAAAACTGATTATCTCAATAGATGCATAAAAGGTATTTGGCAAAATCCAGCACCATTTATTTTTTAGAACACTCAGAACACTAGGACTGGAAGAAAAGTTTCTCAACATAATAAAGGCCATTTATGAAAAACCTACCACAATATCATTCTTAATGGTGAAATACTGAAAGCTTTCCTCCTAAGATTAGGAACAAGACAAGGATGCCAACTTTCTCCACTGCTATTCAATATAATACTATAAGTATTAGCCAGGGCACTTAAGCAAGAAAAAGAAACAAAGGCATGCACATTGGAAAGGAAGAAGTAAAACTATCTTTATTTACAGATTGCATGATTATATATGTAGAAAATCTAAAATATCTACAGGGAAATTATTAGAGCTAATAAATGAATTCAGCAAAGTAGCTGTGTAAAAGCTCAAAAGAGGAAATTAAGAAAACAATTCTATTTACAATATCATCAAAGGAATAAAATATATAAGAATAAGTTTAACTAAGGATATAAAAGACTTTTACATTGAAAACTAAAAAAAAATATTGATGAAAGACATTAAATAAGAACTAAATAAGTAGCAAGATATTGCATACTAATGGACTGGAAGAGTCAATATGCCAAGATGTGAATATTACACAAAGTGATGTACAGATTCAATACAATGCTTACCAAATTTCAGCAGCCATTTTTGCAGAAATGGAAAATGCAATCCTCAAATTCTCGTGTAATATCAAGGTGCCCCAAATACACAAAAATTTTGGAAAAAGAAGAAAGTTGAAGAACTCACACTTCCCAACTTCAAATTGTATTGCAAAGATACAGTAACCAAAACAATTGTGGTACTGTCATAAAAATAGACAAATAAACTATTTGAACAGAATTGAAAGTCAATAAATAAATCAACACATCTCTCACAAATTGATTTTTTAACTAGAGAAGTTGGAGTTTTACAGAAAAATCATGCATAAAATAGTTTCCATATACCACTCATAATTAACACCTTGTGTTTGTGTTGTACATTTGTAACAATTCATGAAAGAACATTTTAATAATTGTACTACTAACTATATTCCATCATTTACAATAGTTTTCTCTGTGTTATACAGTCCTTTGTTTTTTTTAAATTTTTTATTCTATCAACAGAAAAACAACCTAAAATTCCTCCTGTACCAATATTCATATACATAGTTGAGGGCTGTTATACAATATTCTGCAACATCTCCACCATCCATACCAAAATACCATCAACTCTAATAGAAACACTATACAATTTAAGCATTAACTCCCTATTACCTGTCCCCACCCTGGCTTCTGGTAATCTATATTCTAGATTCTGATTCTACAACTTTGTTTATTCTAATTATATTATACCAATGAGATCATACAGTATTTGTCCTTTTGTGCCTGACTTATTTTACTCAACATGATGTCTTCAAGATTCATCCATGTTGTCAAATGTATCAGAATTCCATTACTTTTTAATTTGAGTATTCCATTTCATGTGTATGCTACATTTTACTTATTCATTCATTGTTTGATGGGTTTGGGTTGCTTCCATCTTTTGGCAATTGTGAATAATGCCGCTATGAACATCGGTTTGCAAATATCTGTTTGAGTCCCTGCTTTCAAATGGTTTTGTTATATACATGGAAGTGGTATTGCAGGGTCCTATAGTAATTCTTTGCTTAAGTTTCTGAGGAAATGCCAAACTATATTCCACAGTGACTGCACCACTTTACATTCCCACCAGCAATGAATGAGTGTTCTTACTTCTCCACATCCTCTCCAAAACACTTGTGATTTTCCATTTTTAAAAAAGTTGCTGTTTTAGTGGGTGTGAAATGGTATTTCATTGTGGCATTGATTTGCATTTCCCTAATACCTAATGATGTTCAGGATCTTTTCATGTGCTTTTTGGTCCATTTATATATCTTTAGCAAGATATTTATTCAAGTATTTTGTCTATTTTATTGCTGAATTGTAGGATTTCTTCATATATTCTGGATATTAACCTCTTATCATATATGTGATTTCCAAATATATTCTCCCATTGAGTAGGTTTTACTTTTACTTTCATGATAATGTCCTTTGATGCAAAAAAGATGTTTTTAATTTTCATAAGACTCCATTTATCTATTATTTCTTTTATTGCTTGTGCTTTGGGTGTAAATCTAAGAAACCATTTCCTAACACAGTGTTCTGAACATGCTTCTCTATGTTTTCTTCTGGTAGGTTAATCATCCTGGTTCTTATATTTAGGCATTTGAAGCGTTTTGAATTAAAATTTCTGTATATGGTGTAAGACAGGAAACCCCTTTCATTTCTTTGCCTATGGATATTCTGTTATCCCAGCAGCAGGTGTTGAAGAGGCTGTTCTTTCCTAATTAAGGGGCTTTGGAGGGATTGTACAAAGCAATTAGCATGGATGCAAAAATCCTCAATAAAATACATGCAAATCAAATCCAACAGCACATTAAAAGAATTATACTCCATGATCAAGTGGGTTTTATTCCAGGTATGCAACAGTGGTTCAACATAAAAAAGGCAATTAATGTAATACATTACATTAACAAATCAAAGGAGAAAAATCACATGATCATTTCAATTGATGCAGAAAAAGCATTGAACAAAGTACAGCATCCTTTCTTGATAAAAACACATTGAAAGATAGGAATAGAACGAAAATTTCTCAACATGATAAAGAGCATATATGAAAAACTCACAGGTAACATTATTCTCAATGGGAAGAGGTTGAAACTTTCCTTCTAAGATCTGGAACAAGATAAGGATGCCCACTGTCACCACTGTTATTCAGTATTGTGATTAACAATAATAAGAACAATTAAACAAGAAAAGAAATAAAAGGTTTCTAAATTTGAAAAGAAGCAAAAATTTCACTATTTGCAGATGACTTGATCCTATATATAAAAAGTCACAAAGAATCTACAGCAAAGCCAATAAATGAATTTAGCAAAATGGTGGGGTACAAGATCAATAAGCAAAAAATCAGTAGTAAGAACAATCTGAGGGAGAAATCAAGAAAAAAATTCCATTTACAATTGCAACTAAGAATCAAATATCTAGGAATAAAATTAAACAAGGATGTGAAGGACCTAAACATGAAAAACTACAAAACTTTGCCAAAAGAAATACAAAAAGATCTAAATAAATAGAAAGACATTCCATGTTCATGGAATGGATAAGTAAACATTGCCAAGCTGTCAATTCTACTCCAAATGATTTCCAGAATCAATGCCATCCCAATCAAAATTTCAACATTTTTGCAGAAATGGAAAAGCCAATCATTGAATTTATTTGGAAGGTAAGGGGTGCTAAGTAGCCAAAACCATTTTGAAAAAAAAATTATGTTGAAGGACTCACACTTCCCAACTTTAAAACTTAATACAAAGCCTCGGTGTTCAAAACAGTATAGTACTTGCAGAAGCATAGGTGTAAATCAAATTTGTATTGACAATCTGAAAAATCTCTGATGAAATGCTTGCAAATATATTTTTTATGAGCTGGTACTTAAAATACAATGTAACTAATTAAAATGTATTTCCTTTTAACTATGTTGTGCCTTCAAAATATACGATAAGGTGGAAGGGGTTGTTTGGCAGTGTATGGGGTGATAGTGGTGAGGAATGTGAATGGGACACTGTTAGAATATGAGGCTGAGTAGGGTGGGAAATGTTAGGTTGGACTATCCATGGATCTGGGGGAGGGCTGGAGGAAGGGACAGATGAAATTGGGTCTTGTAGGTCTGTGGTTAAAACTACAATTGTGGGAATGATATTTTAGCAAATATGGTAGGGGAGGGTTATTGGTGCAGGGCATCAAGCGTGGAGGGATATGTGGGAAAGGATGCACCTGAGGCATGGGTCTATAGGATATGAAAGTATTCATCTTGTCATAGGGTGTTATCTCAGTGGGTGGATACCACACAATAAACAAGAAAATATTAAACTCCTATCCTAGAGAGTGCTCAATTCTCAAATAGAGGGGCAAGAGTCTCTAGAAAATATAGGCAATGCCTAATAAAAGAAGAAAAATCAAGTGATGCATTTGGAAAAAGACCTTGACCATAAGGGGGAAATAAATACAAATGAGTTTCTATGGCTAAGAGTCTTCAAAATGAGTGAGGAGGTCATTCCATAGGTTACAATTATGCACATCTTAGGAGGATCTCCCTAAACACTGCAGTAAATATTGTCTCAAGCAGGGGGACTCCTGAGAGCTCTAGAAACATCTGAACACTAGAGGAAGGGCAGACATCCCCAGGAATTCGGCACCTTGTCAGTGGGCCTTATCTTGGACTATATGATAACCTATCCCCCCAATTTATTGGAGATGGACTCATTTATAATTTTCCTACACATGGTTCTTATGCTTCTTTTATTTGAACCTATAATTGGAAATATACCCATTAAATATATGACCCAGAGAACTTACATCTTTGGGCCCTTCATATGCCGGTTGAGCTCTGAATCTCAACAGAGTTGCAGCCAACACCTACTCTTTAGTTCATCGGCATCACCCAGGATAACTAACAAAAGGATGATGATGAACAATGCCCACCCCCAAAAAAACAGAGTATCTGCAACTGCAAGCAAGAGAATTCTGGTCATCTTCCCCATGGAATCTAAACCCCTGCTCAATCAGAAATAAAGTGTTCATCACCATACCAAAGTCCTCAAGATTGAGGAATGAACAAACATAAGGGGGGAATGAAACTATGGGCCAAAGTAGACCTATTATTATTCTAGTAATTGAAGAATTTGTAACATTGATATAAAGGCAGTGGTCTCCAGAGGCTCTGAGGGGAGTGAGAGGGAAGAATAAATGTAACATAGGCCATTTTGGAGACACTGGAATTGTTCTGCATGACATTGCAATGATGGATACAAGCCATTATACATTTTATCAAAACCTATAAAATTGTGTGGTGTGAAGTGTAAACCATAATGTAAGCTATAGACCATGGTTAGTAGCAATAATTCAATATGTTTTCATCAATTGTAACAAATGTACCACACTAATGAAAGATGTTGTTAATGGGGAAAAGTGTGGGAAGGAGATGGGTAAGGTATATGGGAATCCCCTATATTTTTGAGGTAATGTTTATGTAATCTAGAACTTCTTTAAAAATAATAAATAGATAAATAAATAATAAATAAATAAATAAATACATTGTGCCTTCACACTAAATAAATCATATGGCTGTATAACAATTCTCAGTTATATTCTCCTTTAAAAACTCAATTTCCATGGAGCTGCCTTTGCTGAAGCCCTCTTCTAGTGTCCCAAGTTCCAATGAAATCCTACTTCTCTTTTCCCAACTTATAGTGTGACTCATTTTCATGGTCCCATAGAACTCAGTTTCCAGATGAGGCTTCTTTTATCTTTTACAGGGTTGGGCTAGCCTCTTGGCCTGAACAGGTGTCAGCTGTTCTGAGGCTTCATCAGTCCAGTTCTCCTGGGGTTGTTGATCCTCATGCAGTTGGGTGGGGGTCTGTGACATTACAATAGATGGAGTAGAGGTTCTTAAATTGGAGGTGGATTACAGTAGCCTGAATGGAGATTTCCATAGAAAGGTGTGCATTTCCCTGCCTGAACCCATGCTCTTTCCAAATTAGGGTGTCTTAAGGCACTTCCCCCTCTGTGATAGAGGATATGTTGCTCTCTGTTTCTCCTGCCAGATCTCCTGCCTCTGCAGCTGTACCAGTTCTTATGTCAGCCTGCTCAGCTCCTGTTTCTGCTCTTCCAATTTATAGTGCAGGTGTTGATAGATTTATTCCCTTTCTGTTTCTTCCTTATTTATGGCCACCATCAATCTCTGCTGTAACTGCTGGTGCCACTGTGTGGATTGGCATAGTGCTAAGGGTGGCTGCTGCCTCTTCAGCATCTCCTTGTAGAAGATGTGTCAGCTGAATCCCTCTTTCATGCCACACTATGTGCTCCAGGATGACCTGTAAGGAGGGGAACACATGGCAGCAGGTCTCACAGTGGAAAACTTGCTTCCTGGTGACCAACCAGTCCATGGATACAGCATGAGACTTTACTTCCTCCTTCACCTGGACAATGGGTTCAAGGGTACATGCCTCAACAATGCCTGGACAAAACTTGGTGTTGGTCATACTGGGGTCAGAGTCTATGGTGATCTCTTTGGAGAGCTCAGTCTGAAATACTGGGATGTTTTCCCATGGGTGAAAATGTGATTTTGGCTTGCCACTCAACAGATACTACCTTTACCATGTACATCTCAGTAATACATGGACACCTGACCCATTTTTGCTCTAAAGAAGACCTATAGTTTGATGCATTTGAAGTCTGCTCAGATGAAGCTGAGGAAGAAGACCTCCATGATATCCTTGGAATTTTACTGGGTTTGGAACTTGGACTTATTGCTTTTGATGCTATATGCTGCTCAGAACCTTCCTTTCGACTTGAAGCCTCTGAGAAGAGACAGTTATGTACAGGAGCTCCCTGGGCCCCGTGGTCCTAAGCTACAAAGCCCAGAACTCTGGTCTCATGTCTCCCTCGAGGCTTCTCCATTCTTACTATCCCCCAAATGTGTGAAATCACATTGCTTATTCCTCTTCCTTTGGGAACACCGCTGTAGACAATATCCTGTGCACAATTATATAAATGATAATATTGCCGTATAGCAAGGTTTTTACTCTTTGAGAATGCTGTAATACTTACTGGGATTTTATATTTATAATAGATTCTTCCATTTTAATTTTCTTTTTATTTTGGCATTTACTTTTTGAATGCCAATTGAATTTTCTCCTTTGGAACATGGAAAGTTTTCATATTCCTGAGCATTTGTAATATGTTAATCTCTGAAAGAAATTTCCTATGTAAGTACTTTTCTAAGTAAATTTCAAGTGGGAAACCCTGAACAGGATACCTATTTTTAACCTATTTTTTAAGGAATGCTAATATAGAATGAATCATATTTAGAGAGAAATAATTTGTATGATTTAAGTCTCTTACAGGTCTTCTTTGTACTTCTTATAACAAAGCAAAAAAAGAAAGTTAAAATTGCCTTTCTCAGAACAGAATCTCCTCTTAACATGTCCTTATTAGATGATCTCCTTCAAGGTGACTGTATAAAATAGATGTCCATGTTTGAAAGCATTGATTCCACAAACCTCAGATGATCATGACACAAAAGTCTCAATTAAGGTTGGTGTAATCAAGGTGATGTTAGCCTAAGGATATCACAGGTTTCTGAATAACAAGGAAGGATTGGAAAGTGCAGGTATAAGAAAAAAGAATGGAAGCATAAGTTTTGTGGTGGCAGGGCATGGGGGAAATATGAAAATCCAGCAAGAGACATGGTATGGAGGGGAGGAACCTCCAAGGAGGGTGTTAGAAGCCAAGCAGAGGATCAATAGAGAATAGGAAACAGGGATGAGCCACTGGAGTGGAGCACAGGGGAGCATCAGAGAAGGAGTGAGGGAGGGGGAAAACTGGCTGGGGAAAGAGTCCAAAACTACGAATTGTAGCAGAAGATAAATTTAGGGAAAGCAGGAATTAAAACTGTGAATCTAAATTGAGGCTATACTGTTATAGGCTGTTAAAAAAGGTGGGTAGAAAATAGAGAAGTGCCTAAGCTCAGGATGGGGCAGTAGAGCTCAAAAGGATAGACTTCTGGAATGAAAGTGGGATACTGTTCTCCATCATGCCACCCATTCCCATAATATCTTGATCAATTTTATATTCTTAATTCCTTCAAAGATGCATTCAGTCTAATTAGAAAATGTAACAAAAATGAAGTATGAAACTACTAACCCCTCTACTTTAGTTGCCTACTTAGTTCTTCCCTTTCCATCTATATAAAGCAGTTAAATTACAGACCTGAAAATTGGGTAATTTGCCTATGTCTATTCTAGAAAGCCCCTCAGACTCAAAGTGTTTGTGTTTACTCATTTACCCTTCATTTATCCATTCATATGCTAATTGTCTACAAAATGATGGGAAGTACTTCTTCAGTGAAAGACTCAGTGATCTTCATTCCTTCACTCCAACCCCTTTATTTTCTTTCCTTTGGCCATGGGGGAATAGGTCCAAGAGCAATCAAGGGAAATATGGTCCAGGAGAAATCAGACCCCTTACAACCCAGCTCTCATCAATCAGAGCCAATTTTCCTTCCATCCTTACCTAAAGGCTTAAAGGCCTCTTCATTCCAGATCACTGTTTCATCTTGTCTGGGTGTATGTGAACCAAGAAAAACCTCTGAAGTATTTTTATCCCTCCTCCTAGTTGTAGGTGATTTCTCAACCTCTGCTGAGTTTGGCTCTGATTTAGTCCTGAGTAGCCATCAGCTGGTAGCCAAATTTTTTCTCCCATAGGCAAACCTCAGACGGCCAACCTCATAAGAGCAGATAGGATCTGAATAAACACCAAGGCGTCCAGTAACTCTTGTGTAACATCATCATTGACATAATTCAGTTCTATCTGCCCTGTTTGACACTAAACATGACAACATGAAACACACGACAATTGTTGAAGCAGGGGATTGGTGGAGGGTAGACAGAGATTTTATAATAAAAATGAATTGAAACTTTTCCCTGTCCTCAAAGAAATGACCATCCATTGAGGTAGAGTGACTGGGGAGCAAGGACGATAACTCACTATGATGGACTCTTGCTTTCTCCTAAACCTTTCATTTGACTCTGCTTGAAACCTGTATATCCAGCACTGGTCACAAAATGCCCATTCAGAACCACTCTCAGTTCCCTTTGCCCCAGAGTCTTCATACAGGCTGTTCCCTCTGACTAGAAGGCTTTCTCTTTGCTCCCCTCCCCTGGCTCATCCTGCCTCAGAGACACCTGGTGTTTAAGAGAGTTGAGCTCCTGCATTTTCAGCCCAGCTCCACTCCTTTCAGGTCATGTGATCATAGAATTTCAGCTGACCTTTCCATTCCTTACTTCTTTCATCTGTAAAGTAGGGAGTACACTATCAATTGCATAGTGTTGCAGGTTGGATGATGTAGGCTAATACACTTGAACACTGAAAACAGTGATTGGCTGGTGCAGAATAAGGCCATGTAAATATCTGTTGTTATCATTTTGCTTAGGTCACAGCTTACTGAGCATGTCCTAACTAGGTGATTTTCCTGTTTAATGTTTTCAGAGCATGTGATTATCCCCCATTGTAGTACTAATCATGGTTGATGGGAGATTTTTAGTCACAAATCTGTCTCCTCCAAATAGATTGTAGCAACTTGGGGGAAGACAAGGTCTAACTCATCTTTGCAGCTCCAGAAAATATGACAGTGTCTGATACATAGTAGGTACTTGATACACATTTGTTGAATCAACAAATGTATGGTGATTCCTCCAAAGGACACATCCATCATAGATATCCAGTAGAATAGGATTGTGTGACCTGATTCCTAGAAGTGCCATCACTCAATAGTGGAAACTGGGCCACTGTTATTTCATCTACTGATCCTGAAACCCAGGAACTATTATTGTGAATGTCCTTAGCTCCTTCATGTACTTCCCTTTGGGACCTCAGGAACAGGGTTATGACTGTCCTCAAAATAAAAGGACTGCGCTCAGGACCTCTGAGATCACCTGTCTGCGAGGTTTAGGAGTGCACTCTGGTAAAAATCCATTGTTCTCTGCTTGAGTCAAACCTCCATATTTATTCTGGAGGCTACCTGCTGACATCACAGTGGATCGCAGATACATGAGAAAGTCCGGTTGAGTGTAGCTGAGCCTGGACCAGACCGGAAGACCCTCAAATTACCAATCTGAAGAGTAGTGAGCGCAGTGAATATTGTTTTAAACACATTTGGGGTTCATTTGCTATGCAGCAAAAAGTTAATTAAAACAATTTTTGACTTGGTCCTGTTTCTCTCCAAACTTTGAGGGAACTTCTAGTCATTTCATTCGAGAGCATCTGGTATAGCCTCTGACATGTAGACCTTATACAGTAAATCTTTGTCCACCGAATAGATGAGTTAAAGATAGGTATTTATAGTTGTGAATCTGTGCATAAAATTGTATGTGCAATAAAAATTTTTTCATGATATGTCTTTAAGTAGATGAAATTCCATGTTGGAGGTGCCTGTTTACCAAATGGTAGAAAACTAAAAATAACTAAAAATTATTTCTTCTTAGAGTACCGCCCCCCCTGCCCCCACTGCCTATGTTTCTGCAATTTTCTCCAGGATATAATGAAGTACCAAATCATTGGAGAAGAGGCTTAACACACCCCTTTTCCTGAAGCATTGACTCTGCTGCTTCCATGCCCTATTTGAGCACTGGCAGCTTGACAAAGCCAGGAGCACCATTAGCAGATTTGTTTCCCTAGTCCACCGTTTCCCTCTGAATTGTTGCTACCTACTCCAAGGAAATATCAATAAACAGGGCCCTGTCCTTTCCCAATGTCTAGGACTCTCTTTTCCCACTCCAACCCACTTTCCCCTCCATATCCAGTTCACTCATTGTGGCCACTTCAATGAGCTGATTATAAAACAAACCTGAAGAGCCATATACTTTTGGCAGCTTTTGCTTTGCAGAGCTCAACTGTCTGCTTGAATTAGGTAGGGAAAGAAGTAAAATAGAGGCAAACTTTACATTCAGTTTGTTTTAATAAATTATCTTGCCATACATTTTCAAAAGGCCATGCAGAAGAAATTCAACTGGTTCTCTTAAAAGGTGCAAGATGAAAAAAGAGTGGTTTCAATATTGTCATAATCTACAGGGAAGGATGCAAAGAAAAGTTGGGAAGAGGAATAACTCTCCATCCATTCCTTGTGGTGTCTCCACTCTCACACTTCTTTGGAAGTCATTGAAAATACTACGGAGTAACTCCCACCTCCACAGTGACCATCATTCATGTTCACACAAGCAGGAATTGCTTTGTATCCTATGTTCTGCTGCAAAATTATATCCAAAACTGAAAACCAACAAAGAGCTGGATAAAAAAACAATACAATGAATCCGCGTTTTTCATTTATATATAATGACTTTCCAGAGTATTTTCAAAGACTTTACTTACACTGCTGCCACAGTAAAAAAAGGACCTTTAATGAGGGAGACAATTGAGATGCTACTAAATTAAACTGGATCCTTCCTATATAATAGTATATGTGTGATATTTTGTTTCTCATTTGCCTGCTCAAAACAATAATGTTCTGTGAAGACAACATCTTGTCTGGCTGTTTGGCAGTATATGCCTGATATGTATACTGTTACTAGTACCTATCAATAACCCAAAATATTTGTCGAATGAATGAATGAAGTAATTAATTAATATTTTGGGCAGTATTAACTTTGCACAGCTTCTTTATTCATTTCATCTGTGAAAAGAGGAATGAATAAATTGACATGATTCCAAATACAGTTGAGAATTAATTAAAATGAGAAAAGAAGGAGCAGGCATAGCTGAGTGGTTGAGTGCCTGCTTCTCATGTATGAGGTCTTGGGTTCAATCACTAGTGACTCCTAAAATTAAAAAAAAAAAAATGAGAGAGAAGAAAGGGCTTGAACAATGAAGTTATAGAAAAAATAAGATTATGCACAAATCAAATGTGCTACCCTTTTCTTTACTTTGGAGAAAGAGAGCTCTATTTCTGCCACTCACACTGTGGCATGTACAAGTACTGAGAGCTTTTCATCTGGCTAAGTGTTTAAATGCACAATCATTCAAGCAAAAAATTCTGCTTCAGCTCAAGCATTACCCTACAGAGGTTTTTAAAGTGAGTACATACAGAATATCTGAGACTGTATAATATATACATTTTTGTTCTAATTTTGGAAAAGAAGAGAGCAAGGGTGGCAATTGTAGCTTTATGAAAAATTAGCAAATCTGCAAATTGTTAAAGAAAGGACGTAAGTTGTTACTTTCTACTGTTATTGACTAAATGTCCATGACCCTGGTCCTAACATTATACATCTCCAGTTTTCCTGATAGGCTTCTTAATATCAGAGAACCTTAGAACTCAGTACTTAGTCTTCTTCTCTCTATTGACACCTCCCTCATTTGCCTCATTAAGTGCATGATTGTCTGTAGCTGATTACATCCAAGTTTACACCTTTAGCCATACCAGCTCCTCTGAGGTTCAGACTCATATATTTCATTATTTGCATAGCACTCTGTGTCTCAGCTTCTTCCTCTGTAAAATATAAATTATAATAATATATTCCTTATATAGTTGTCATACAGAACAAATACCTAAGAAAGGAAAAACACTTAGAATAGTGCCTGGCAACAGAATAAATATGTACTCAATGACTGTTAACTCTTACCATTATTGTTTGACATCACCATGTGTATATCTAATAGAATACAATGCTATCATACAACAATTCTTGGCTCCAATCCCCATTCCACTCTTATAAATGAACTTTTCAAGACTTCACAATTGATGTAGTTTGGCACATTGCTACCTAACAAAGCATTCCAGCATTGCTATGGGTGAACATTGAGCCAGGTTTCAGCCAAATTATCTAGCAAAGAATTATTAGCATTTAGGCTGCTCATGCTAATACACTCAACCCAATATATCTGATAAGCACACCCACTGCATATATTTTGCCCAATTTATGATGTTATTTCATTCATTTTCTAGCCCACCAATATCCTGATCTTTCTTTATCACTGTCCTCTGCTTTAACCTATCTGCAGTGAAAAGGTCTGTTTGAAGGTAATATAAAGAAATGTAATTGATTTTTGTATTTATATTTATGCTAAGTTTTCACAATATTTTCTATGATCTTTAATATTTACTGTAGAGACAGTTCCATCATCTATGAATAAGGACAGTTAAGTATTTGGTTTCTTTTATTGTCTTATTGTACACATGAAAAGACTCTTAAATTCCTTAACCATTAGTTAAAACCAACTCAAACCCAGAATTAGATACTCTTTCATGCCTAATAGAATAACTACTGTCTTAGTTTCCTAGATACTCTCTCTCCTTCTGACTTTTAATATGCCTGTGAGTGACTCCAGTAATCTGGACTAAAATCCCAACTGATTCACTTGGGCCACAGCATAACTGAAGTAACTGCATTAAAAGGTCCTATTTATAATGGGTCCACACCCATAGGGATGGGTTAAAAAGCACAAATCATTAATGTTTCTATACTCTAGTAATAAGCAATCTGAGGTGGAAGCCAGAAAAAAAATTCCATTTTCAGTACTGACTAAAAGAATCAAACATTTTGGAATAAACTTAACTATGGCGGAATAGCACTTCTATTTAGAAAACTGCAGTATATTGGTAAAAGCAATAAAAAAGACCTAAATAAATGGAAGCATGTTCTGTGCTCATGGATTGAAAGATTAAATATCATTAAGATGGCAATTCTGCCCAAGTTGATACACAGATTCAATGCAATCCCGATAAAAATTCCACCAGCACTTTTTAAAGAATTGGAAAACACAATTTCCTAATTTATTTGGAAGAGTAAGTGGCCCCAAATATCAGGAACATCTTAAAAAGGAGGAGAGATGTTGGAGGACTCTCACTTCTGGACATTAAATCACATTACCTAGCCTCAGTGGTAAAAATAGAAAGCTACTGGCATAAAGATAGACACATAGAACAATGGAAATGAATTGATGGTTCAAAAACAGACTGTCACATCTATGGTCAAGTTATTTTGACAAGGATGTCAAACCCACCCAGCTGGGGCAGAATAGTCTACTCAACAAATGGTGCTGGAAGACTGTATATCCACAGTGAAAAAAAGAAAGAAAGAGGACCGCTATCTCACACCTTATATAAAAATTAACTAAAAATGGATCAAATCCTAAATATAAATGCTAGAACCATAAAGCTCCTAGAAGAAAATTTAAGGAAACACCTTCAAGACCTGGTGGTATGTGGTGGATTCTTAAACTTTACACCAAAAGCAGGTGCAACCCAATAAAACATGGATAAATCAGAACTCAAACTTAAAGTCTTTTGTGATTCAAATAACTTCATCAGAATGTGAAAAGGCAGCCCATTCAATGGGAGAAAATATTTGGAAACCACATATCTGATAAGACTCAACAATAAAAGAGTAAGCAATCTACACAGATAGTGGGGCTCCTGAGGGCTCTGGAGATATCCAGACACTATAGTCAGTGTAGATAGCTCAGGAGTTTGGTGCCTTGCCAGTGGGCCCTACT
Organism: Tolypeutes matacus; assembly: GCA_026826555.1. Taxonomy (NCBI): domain Eukaryota; kingdom Metazoa; phylum Chordata; class Mammalia; order Cingulata; family Chlamyphoridae; genus Tolypeutes; species Tolypeutes matacus. The sequence goes on along the minus strand of JAKSZT010053887.1, from coordinate 103,071,159 downwards.
TTGGAATGTATGCTCTCCAGGGTGACAGAGGTAGACTCAGTTGTGGTTTCCCTACACATGGCTCTTCTGTTCTATTTGAACCTATAATTAGTACTAGATTTGGTAGGTGTATGTTCAAGAGATTTAAATCTTTGGGCTGTCCATGTGCCAGCTGAACTCAAATCTCAACAGAGTTTTAACACCTCTCTCCAGTTAATTGGTCTCACCCAGCACAACAAACAAGGAGGTGATGATGGACAACTATCATATCAAGGAAATGAGAGAGCCTACAACTGCAAGCAAGAGAGTCCCATCCATCAGCAGTAATGGATCACAGCCCCCTCTCAAGTAGAGGCAGAGTGGACATCACCATCCTCGAATCCTCAGGATTGGGAAATGAACCATGGACTAAAGTAGACTTACTGGTATTCTACTATAGACTTATTGTGATTCTAGCAATGGAAGAAATCATATCATTGATGTGGAGGCCGTGGCCACTGGAGATTCTGAGGGCAGGGAGAGGGAAAAACAGGTGTAATAGGGAGACCGTTTTGGGACATAGGTATTGTCCTTAATGACATTGCAATGACAGATACAGGCCATTATATATCTTGCTAAAACCTACAGAGTTGGGAGGGAGAGAGTATAAACTACAATGTAATCTTTAATCCATGCTTAGTGGCAAGATGTTTTTATCAATTGCAATGAATGTACCACACTAATGAAGGATATTAATGTGGGAAAATGTGGGAGGTGTGGGGAACAGGGCATATGGGAATCCCCTATATTTTTATGTAACATTTATGAAACTTAAGTATGTTTTAAAAATAGTTATAATATTGTGGCATTTTCAGGACATTGGTGAACAAAACTTTTGATAATGGGAGGTGGTGATATTAGCAAGATATTGTAAAAGCAATAAATGGCAGTAAATTGTAAATGTACAGTTAAAATGGCAAATTTTATGGTACATATATGTTACCACAAGGAAAAAAAGGAAGAGACTAACATGATTAAGTACAAAATAAGTAACCTGGAATATAAATAGTGTATAAATTAGAGGAGGTAAATGCTGGGCCTCATTAAGTGAGTTAATTTATGTAACAAATGGAACAGTGTAAGCACTTTTACATATACAAGTATTACAATCCATTATGGAGCTGGGATTTAAGGGCTCATGAAGCAATTAAAGGTCTGTTTATTCATTTATTCATTCATTATTCCCAAAGAACTTGGAGTGAATTGACAAAGTACTTTCCAAGCACTGTACTAGACTCTGGAGGTGAAATGTAGTCAAGATAGATCAGGTGCCAGCACTCAGGAAACTTGGGATTAAGGGAAGACAATAAACAAATAACTGAACAAAATAAATATGGATTATTATCAATGCTGGTTAGGAATTTAAAAAGGCTTTTATAATCACCAATAAGAGGGTGGGGATCTACTTTACGTGGATCTACTTTTTTCTGAGCAATTATGTGACATTCAGACAGACCTGAAGGATGAAAAAGAGCCAGCCATGTAAAGTACTAAGGAGAAGGCACTCCAGGCAAAAGTCACAGCAAGGGTAATGCCATGAGGTGGAAAAAGAACTTTGAAGGAATAAAACTGAGCATGGTATGCAAAAGAAGTTCTCATGGAGCCTTGTAGGCTAGACAGGTTTTGGATTTCATTTACAGCCTCCCTATACATAAAGTGTGTGTGTGTGTGTGGGGGGGGACAATAGTGTGATGGGGTGGGAGAAGGGAAGAAGCATGAGGATGAGCAAGGTAGTTCGTGGACAAGTGAATACAGCAGCCTGACTCTAGATAAGCTTGGAGTCCAAGATTCAAGCTACATTATAAAGGGCTAAAGTTAGCTTAAACTTATATTTCCTGTAAGCAATAGTGAATTGTTGATCACTTATCAGAAGAATCTTTTGTGAAATTAAAACTGTCCAACATATTAGAGTAGAGAATGCAAAAACATGCAAAATGTGGTTCCTACTGATTTTACTGACTCAGTCCTAAAAGTTGTGTCTTAGGAATATGATTGATCTTTGAACAATAAACAAGTTTAAGAAAATTTTGCTGGGCCATTTGTGGTGGATATTTTCTGTGCCACTTGTCTTTCTGCCTCCTAACAACCTTGTTCCATCCCCTGTTGTTGGGAGCCGTAAAAATAATATATCTATGTCTCTTTTGCCTTAAGCGAGGTCGGTGGCATGCAACATGGCCGCCAGGACTGAAACAATAACACCCTAGCCTTCTTCTAGGAAGTCAGCAGCATTTCCCGCCTACGCCAAAGATTTGCGCCAGAAGTGCTGCCACCTACCCCTAGCAACAGCACCTAGCCACTCCCTCAATACTGCCACCTCCCCCCAGCAACAGCACCAACCAATCCCACACCCCCAGCAACAGTACCTACCAATCCTAAAGCGCCACCCGTCCTTGTTAGCCACTCCCTCTTCCCTTAGAGTATATATACCCTGCTTCTTCAATAAAGTTTTGCAGCTTGATCAGAATCCTGTCTTGCTGCCATTCTTTGCGTCTCTTGTCACACCATTCTTTCTCGGCAGGTTTCGGGTTCTCGTTGATGTCCCGCGGGCCGGGACAATTGGCGCCCAACGTGGGGCCCGACGATTCCCTGTAATCGAGAAAAGAACGCCGCTTCACCACAGAGGGAGAACGTTCTCCAGCACCTCAGCCGACGAAAGGCTCCTTGCGGCGCAAAAGGGAGAGTACTTTTCACCCCGTCGCCTCTTCAGTCTGGTCCCCGGCGTGGTTCCAGTCTCCAGACGGGTAAGTGAGATTCTTTATCTCACTTCATTCTTTAATCATGGGACAAGCAGAATCTTCACATTCACTGTTTATTAGCCAGGTAAAAGAGGCACTCAAGACGCGGGGAATTAAAGTTAAAAAGAAAAGTTTAGTGGAATTTTTCAAATTTGTACTCAAAACCTGTCCATGGTTTCCCGAAGAGGGCACAATAGATAGTCGATGTTGGAATAGAGTAGGTGATTGTTTAAATGATTACTATAAGGTTTTTGGACCGAAGCGTATTCCTGTCACCGCCTTTAGTTATTGGCGAATGATTCAGGACATGATCGGTATGTCTCCACCACCCCCAGACGTTAAGCAGCTCCTTGCAGAGGGAGAAACTGTGTTGCAATCTAGCTCCCGCCCCCCCACAACTTGCAGGGGAAAAGCCTCTGCCGCTTTGCAAGTCGGTTCGCAGGCTGGCTCGCGTTCAGAGTCACCAGTTAGCCTAATTTCTTTTGAAGATCAACCCCCACATTCTGTCGCGCCCTCTGCCCCCCCCCTGCTAACACTGAAGCCGGCACCCCTCACACACATACACCAAATAGGAAGTGAACCTTAGCCCTGACTCACTTCCGCCCTCCTCTCATCACCCGCCTCCCCCTTACCCTCCAGCCCTTTATCCTTTAACCCTCTTGCCACCTTTCACAACCACTCCACCCCTTCCAAAAAGTATATGTACGCTCACCGTCCCACACCTTCCACTACTCCCTCCAGATATAAACCACTTAACCATAAATATATAAAAGTTGTTCAGTGTCTGTACGTTTTGATACCTCCATATGATAATATTAAATTGATAAATAAACATTATTAAAAAAGCTTTATTCAATGGCCAACATTAAATAAGTGCTTATATTAATAAATAAATATAGCTATTAATTTAAAATAATAAAAATAGATATAAACAAACTAAATCATTATTCTAACAAGTTTGTTTAATGTTGATGGTAATTGTATGTTGTCAGAAATTTGCTTAAAAACAGTTTCTAAAATCATTGTGGTAACTTAAGTAAAGAAGGTATATAGAATGTGCTTTTATTATTAAAAGAAAGTAATTTTATCATAAGATAAAATGACTAAGTTATTAAAACAGGGTTAGAGTTTTGTTCTTTCTCGGGGTTTCTCAAGAGATTGGTCTGTTTTGGTGGAAGTTTGCACAGAGATTTTCTCCTGGGTGATCAGTGTGCAGGAGGGAGAGTGTTTTATCAAAGTAGCTTCTTGTGCTTTGGCCTTGACGTGTCCTTGGAGAGACAGGTTTTGTTGCTTTTGGGGGAACATGATGTTTAAACCAGCTTTCTCAAAAAACGCTTTTTGTTTCAAACTGTTACAAATGGTTTGGTTTGTTCCCTAGAAGGGGGTGGAATACTGAAAGTGGTTAAGTTCATGTGATAAAAGTTGAATAAAATATTTAAAAGTGTTGTACAATTAAAGAAGTTTTCTAATTTTATGACAATTAAAGTTGTATAAATAAAAGTTCATATAAATGCTTTAAAGGTGTATAAAACTGCAAAAAATTTAATAATGTTTCAGTGTAATATTAAACAAAAGTATACTGTTATTAATCATAATTTTAATTATTTTAAAATATGTGTTATAAAACTACCTCTCTGCCTAAAAATCAAAAGGCAGGTGCTTTAACTTAAGTTTGTCTGATTTAGTCCACTGGTATATATAATAATAATAATAAATAGAAACTAAAATAATCACATCAAGGATGTTTTGTAACAAATTAAAAATAATAAAGTATATTTCAAAAGGTGTTGTATTCCTCCCTGGAGGAGCTGGCCACTCTACCAGGGACTGATGCATAAACCTTGAAATGTACTGCCCAGGGAGTGTTGTGTTCCTTCCTGGGGAAGCTGGCCCCTTCCTCAGGAATTAGCAAAATACTCACAAATTGGCATATTATTATTATTGGCTTAAAAGATTGTTGTTTTACTATTCCTCTTAATCCAAATGATAAAGAAAAATTTGCGTTTACTATTCCTTCTATTAATCATTCAGCTCCTACTGAATGATATCAGTTCAAAGTTTTACCTTAGAGAATGATAACCAGTCCTACATTATGTCAATCCTTTGTTCACATTCCATTACAAATTTTACAAAAACAATTTCCTAAAGTTATGATTATTCATTATATGGATGATATTCTTTTTGCCGCTGAGCAATCTTAAGAGCTGAAACAATCATTTCAGCTGGCTAAAGAAATTCTTCCTCAACATGGGTTGCAAATAGCAGAAGAAAAAATTCAAAAACAGGTTCCTTTTCAATATTTAGGTCATACTATTAATAGAAATATTATAACTCCACAAAAGGTCCAGTTTCGAACTGATAATTTATGTACTTTAAGTGATTTTCAGAAATTACTGGGTGATATTAATTGGGTATGGCCTACTTTAGGAATTCCAACTTATGCTTTACCCTAACAAGAAACCCTAACTTAAATAGTCCTCGCATTTTAAGCCCAGAAGCAAAAGAAGAGTTAAATGGCTGGAAAAAGAGTACAAAATAGCCAACTAACAAGGATAACTATAAATCTTCCAATTTCTCTTTTAATATTTCCATCTTGCCATTCCCCTACTGGGATGCTTTGGCAAGAGGAGGGCATAATAGAATGGATATTCCTACCCAACAAAGATACAAAAAAAAAAAAAAAAAAAAAATTTCATACTTATCTTGAAAAAATCTCAACAATAATATCAAAAGGCTGTACTCACCTGAGACAGCTTATGGCTAGAGATCCTGATAAAATCATACTAGACCTTACAAAGCAGGAGCTTTCTCAGCTCTGGCAGTTCAATAACTCTTGGCAAGTGGCCTTAGCAGATTTTATTGGAACAATTGACAATTACTTCCCAAATTCAAAATTTTTACAGTTTTTAAAAACGTACTTCATGGATTCTTCCTAAGGTTGTCAAACAACAACCACTCTCTACTGCGCCAACTTACTACACTGATGGCAGCAGTAATGGAAATGCAGGCTATTTGGGCCCAACTACAAAATCTTGGAAAACACCTTATTTATATGCCTAAAAGGTAGAATTTATGGCTGTTATTCAATTGCTAACTGATGTTTCTGAGCCTTCAAATACTGTGTCTGATTCTGCTTATGTTTGTCACGTTGTTTGTCATATAGAAACAGCTCAAATAACTCCAGCTTCTGAATTAGAAGTTCTTTTCCCACAATTACAAAAACTGTTCATGAACAATCTACATTACTCATATTCATTCCCATTCTCAACTTCCTGGCCCCTTACTGCTGCCGCCACCCATTTACAAGGGATAGGTGAAAGCACCAACCCTCTCCAGAGTTCACAAACTCTGCATTGGGAAGATGACGAAGGAAACAAGGGCACGGTTATTCCGTATGTTCTCCCCAATCTTCCTGTTAACCTGTGGGGTAGGGATGTCCTCACCCAAATGAAAGTTTTTATGTGCAGCCCCAATAACACCATTGCTGCGCAGATGCTTAATATGGATTTCCTCCCTGGTAAAAGCTTAGGAAAAAATGGCCAAGGTATAAAGCAACCTATTTCTATGAAATCCAATATAAACAAGACAGGACTTGGGTACTCGCAGGATTTAGCATAATGGCCGTTGACATCCCTGTACCCCATGCTGAGAAAATTTCTTGGAATACTACACACCCAGTGTGGGTTGATCAATGGCCTTTAACCCTGGAAAAAACTTTAGCAGCTATGGAGTTAGTGCAGGAACAGCTTGCTGCTGGACACATTGAGCCTACCCAGTCGCCCTGGAATACCCCTATCTTTGTCATAAAAAAGAAACCGGGCAAGTGGAGATTGTTACAGGATTTGCGGGCCGTCAATAAGGCAATGGTCCCCATGGGGGCTTTACAACCTGGCCTTCCCTCACCAGTTGCAATACCTTCAAATTTTCATAAGATAGTCATAGACCTGAAGGACTGTTTTTTCTCAATACCCCTCCATCCTGAGGACAGGCAGCATTTTGCCTTCAGTGTTCCCCAAATTAACTTCCAAGGCCCTATGCCCCGATTTCAATGGAAGGTTTTACCGCAAGGCATGGCAAATAGTCCCACCTTGTGTCAAAAGTTTGTTGCCACCGCCATTAACCCGATCAGACAGGCTTGGCCACAGATCTATATTCTTCATTACATGGATGACATTCTGTTAGCAGGGTCATGCTCAACTAGCCTCCACTCCTGCTACACCAGCCTTCTCAAACACTTAGCTTCAAAAGGCCTTACGGTAGCCCCAGACAAGGTACAGACGTCTACCCCATTTTCGTACCTTGGTTTTGAACTTTGGGATCAACAGGTCTTCACCCCCCGCATACAATTACAAACCTCTCATTTGCGGACATTGCATGATTACCAAAAACTTTTAGGGGACATCCAGTGGCTCCGTCCTTATCTTAAAATATCCACCGCAACTCTCCTTCCGCTCTATAATATCCTGAAAGGAGACACCAGCCCCTCCTCACCCAGGAGCCTAACCCCCGAGGCAGAATGTGCTCTTAACATTATTAACAAGGCCATTAGCACCCAATCCTGTTACCAAATTGATTATCACCACCCATTAATGTTTATAATCTTGGCCACTACCCATACGCCAACAGGTGTCTTTTGGCAGCCTCTCACTAACCTCCTAGGAAAAAAGGGACGCCCAATCCTCTGGGTCCATTTGTCTGCAGTGCCACCTCGAGTTCTTTCACCGTTTGTTTCTCTTACGGCAGCCCTTATAACAAAAGGCAGACATACCAGCCGCCAGCTCTTTGGAAAGGACCCAGACTCCCTTATTGTCCCGTATACACAAGAGCAGGTGATTGGCTTTTTCAAACTAGTGATGATTGGGCAATAGCGTGCTCCTCCTTCGCAGGCAGCATCGACAATCATTATCCAGCTGATCCATTAATTCAATTCGCAAACGTCCACCCATTCATCTTCCCAAGGGTTACTAAGCAGGAACCCATCGCCTCCGCTCTTTCAGTTTTCACAGATGGCTCAGCAAATGGGACCGCCGCTTACGTAATACAAGATCAGGTTTTCTCTAAACATTCCCCCTACACCTCTGCTCAACTAGTTGAACTTTTTGCGGTACTGCAAGTCTTTTCCCATCTTTCAAATCAGGCATTTAATTTGTATACAGATAGTGCATACATCGCTCACTCAGTGCCACTATTAGAAACCACCCCTTTCATCAAGCCGTCTAGTAATGCCGTGCCACTATTTTCTAAACTACAAAAGGCCATTCACGCCCGACAATATCCGTTCTTTATTGGACATCTCCGTGGTCATCAAACCCTTCCTGGGTCTTTAGTTAAGGGGAATACACTAGCCGACTCCGCCACCCGACTGACATTCCTTTCCCTTTCAACCCCTCTGACATCAGCCACACAAGCTCATGCACTCCACCATCTAAGTGCAAACACCCTCCGCAAGAAGTTCAAAATTACCAGAGAGCAAGCCAGGGAGATTGTAAAAGCTTGCAGGACTTGTGTTGTTCAGTTGCCGGTTCCTCATTTAGGAGCTAACCCTAGGGGGCTTATCCCCAATGAAATCTGGCAGATGGACGTTACCCATCTCAACAGCTTTGGACAGCTTAAATACATTCACGTCTGTGTCGACACTTACAGTGGCTTCATAACCGCTAGTTTACAATCAGGTGAAGCCTCAAAACATGTCATCTCCCACTTGTTACATTGCTTTTCCATTCTGGGCCAACCCAGAGCTATAAAAACTGATAATGGCCCTGGGTATACCGGAAAAAACTTTCAAACCTTTTGTCACCAACTGCGAATCAACCACGTTTCTGGTATCCCATACAACCCACAGGGCCAAGGAATTATAGAACGTGCCCATCGCACCCTAAAAAATACCTTGAGCCGTCTGGCGGAAAGCTCTCTTGGCCTATCCAAACAGCAGCCACGAGACCTCTTGCATCATGCTCTCTTTGTTCTTAATTTTCTCACTTTGGATGCAAATGAACAATCTGCGGCTGACAGGCATTGGCACCCCACCTCACAAACACAACAAGCCTCAGTCATGTGGCGCGACCCCCTAACGTCAAGATGGAATGGACCCGATCCTGTGATCATTTGGGGGCGTGGTTCTGCCTGTGTGTATGACCAAGTGACAAATGGCCCTCGCTGGCTCCCGGAGAGATTAATAAAACATGTTAACCCCCCATCCCCTCAACCACTAACCCCTTTCTCCATGGAGGCGCCTCCTCCCTGAGAGGCTTCGCTTTTCTCTCTTGCAGCACACCCAAGAAACCTGCAAAAACATCTGTTTCCACTCTGAACCACACCAAAAAGGACGTGCCCTTCATACTCACCTGACCCCATAGCGGCACTCTGTAAGTACCTCTGGCCCCTTGCTCTATAACCTGGTGCCCTCTCTCTTCTGTCTAATATCTGTCAATTCAATGCCTCCTCTCCTTCTTGTTCTGCTTTCTTTACCCTCTGTTACTTTCACTTTCTGTCTGGCCTCCGCCGCCCCTCCAAACTGGAATTTCTGGGAGCGAATCTTCCTTGCGCTATTCTTCCTCTGTGTTGTCTCAGTATATACTTTCCTTTTCTCCCTAACCTGTCGTGCTTAAATAAGCGACCCCCTGTCTCGGCACCATGCACCCTTTTATCATCTTCTTTGCCGCTACCCTTACGTATCTCGTGGAGTTTGCCAATGCAGTTTGGGGACCGCCAGCCAACGCTCATCAGATCAGAGAGGCACTGTTTGGTAAACCATGTGACTGCAGCGGGGGTTACACTAGCACTCCACCCACGTTTTTTACACAGTCCGTTCAGTGTGGTTCCAAAACAGCTTATCTGGAGCACCCTACCAGTTCCATCGGTGGTTTTTCACAACAAAGCTGGGTCTGCCATACCCACCCTAAAATAGCCCCCTCCACAAACGGTCACCCTGGGCCCTGCCCCTGTACTTCCTTCTACGCATCCATGCACAGTAGCTGTTATACTGAGGCAAATTTATGCACCCTGGGCAATTTGACCCTTTATACTGCCACCTTGGCCCGTACCAAGCTTGGCGTTGCTGAAAAAGACTGGTCCACTAACCCCACTTCCGTAGGGAGTGGGAAACTAATCCAAGCCGGCTGTCAAGGGACACAGGGACAACCTGTTTGCTGGAATAAATCCCCTCCACTACATGTTTCAGACGGGGGAGGTCCTCAGGACCAGGCCCGGGAAAAAACCATCCAAAGAAGAATTGAGGCAATCGCGAAAAGTAACGCTCCTGAACTTGCCTATCACCCCTTAGCATTACCAAAATCTAAAAACTTGGACATAGATGCTCAAACCTTTAGTATCCTTGAGGCTGCATTTAATCTGCTCAATGAATCACAACCCTACACTGCACAAGATTGCTGGATGTGCTTACACCTGGGAGACCCCATGCCTGTAGCTCTTCCCGCGGCTAACAGCTCCTTTTCCTACAATACCACTTGCCCCATTATCCCACCTTTTAGAGTGCAGCCCATACAGCCCCTCTTTACTGTCACCCATACTTGCTTCCACTCTCCATACATCAATACTGGCGGAGAAATACACCTAGGACATCTCAACTTCACTACCTGCAACTCCACACAAAACATAACTCACTCTGCCTGCGCTGATAACGGCACAGTGTTCGTTTGTGGCGGTAATCTTGCTTACACCTTCTTGCCTTCCAATTGGACAGGAACGTGCACTCTCGCCACCCTCTTCCCTGATGTTAACATTATCAACGGGTCTGAGCCCGTCCCTGTCCCTAGCATGGATTATATTGCCGGCCGCTCTAAGAGAGCGGTACAACTGATTCCACTCCTAGTCACCTTAGGTGTTTCCGGAGCCCTAACCACGGGTACGGCAGGCTTGGGGGTTTCTATGACTCAATATACAAAATTATCCAAACAGTTGATTGATGATGTCCAGGCCCTATCGAGTGCTATACAAGATATTCAAGACCAGATAGACTCTTTGGCAGAAGTAGTGTTACAAAACAGAAGAGGGCTAGATCTGCTTACAGCTGAACAAGGGGGAATTTGTCTAGCCTTACAAGAACAATGCTGCTTCTACGCTAACAAATCTGGCATTGTTAGAGATAAAGTAAAGAGGCTCCAAGAAGATTTAGAAAGAAGAAGGAAACAATTAGCAGACAACCCTCTCTGGAGTGGACTACATGGCCTTTTGCCATATCTACTCCCTATACTAGGCCCACTGATAACCATCCTCCTAATACTTTCCTTCGGGCCATGGGCTGTAAAAAGCATTATCCAACTAGTCAAAGATCAGGTTGACTCTGCTCTTGGCAGGCCCATCCAGGTACATTATCACCGGCTCCACCTTGCTGATCAAGGCATGCCAACAGACCATCTGTGATCTGCTCCCTCCGTTTAAGGCTGCTGAGTGCGTGGCAAAGCACCGCAGGAGACAGTCATGGGTAAGCACAACCTAACTGTTCTCTGAGAAGCACGCCTCATTAGCACAGGGGTTTGCTCTGCTTAAAACTTGCCAGGCTAAAGACGCTCACAGAGGTGCTGGACTGATTAGCCAATGACGGGCAACTGGACTGACCCATCAGTCAACCTAAGACAGGGACATGGCCTCTTGCTGCCATGCTTCCCAATGACGGGTAAGACTGACCATATAATGGGTAAGGTACACTGTTTCCCGGGTGCAGTTCCTTACAGGGCACAGTTCCGACCTAAGACAGGCACAGCCCCCCCTCCCTTACGCTGCGTTGCCTGTGCTACCCCTTCCCGAAAAAATCAGAGCCATCTACATCAGGGAAATGAGGTCTCTACTTCCCTCAGCTAGCCTACGGAGAGTACTGTGCTAAATAAAGAAAAAGGGAGGAGATGTTGGGAGCCGTAAAAATAATATATCTATGTCTATTTTGCCTTAAGCGAGGTCGGTGGCATGCAACATGGCCGCCAGGACTGAAACAATAACACCCTAGCCTTCTTCTAGGAAGTCAGCAGCATTTCCCGCCCACGCCAAAGATTCGCGCCAGAAGTGCTGCCACCTACCCCTAGCAACAGCACCTAGCCACTCCCTCAATACTGCCACCTCCCCCCAGCAACAGCACCAACCAATCCCACACCCCCAGCAACAGTACCTACCAATCCTAAAGCGCCACCCGTCCTTGTTAGCCACTCCCTCTTCCCTTAGAGTATATATACCCTGCTTCTTCAATAAAGTTTTGCAGCTTGATCAGAATCCTGTCTTGCTGCCATTCTTTGCGTCTCTTGTCCCACCATTCTTTCTCGGCAGGTTTCGGGTCCTCGTTGATGTCCCGCAGGCCGGGACACCCTGTGATGTCATCTAGTCCCTTTTTCTGGCTTCCATTTGGCACATAAGCATGGTCTCCCCACTATGACTTATCCAACACTAAGTAAACAGCTCTCTCATTTAAATCACCATCATTTGGCTTACAGATCTTAAACTCGCTCCACCTTAGCCAACCACTCCATTGAAATTGCTCTCCTAAAGTTACCAGTTACATCAAATTCTCAAATATAATGGAGACATTTTCCTTTTTTTATTCCTGTTTTTATTTTTTTCCTGATTCTCCAGGGTTTTATATTGATTTGATAATATTCTCCCACCTACTTGATCCTACTTGATGTCATCCTTTCTGCTATCCCTCCTAACTCTCTTTTTATTCTTTCTCAGCTAGCTCTATCTCTATTTACCCCTTATATATTAATGTTCCAAAAAGCTCAAGCTCCTACCCATTACCCTGCCCTCTCTATGAATGACTTCATCCAAAACAATGGTTTAAACTCAATCAATCTGCCAGTGAGTCACATCTAGTCCAGAACACTCTCCTGAGTGCCACATCTGAATTTCCAACTGGAATATCATGGGTACCTCAAATTAAACCACTTCTCCCAACGTTCTGTCCCTCTCTTTCTGGTCAGAAGGTATGTTACCACTATCTGCCTATTGTTTAAGCCAGAAACCTGGAAGATTTCCTTGACACCTCCCTTTCACCCTTAGATATAATTAGTAATGGAGACCTATAAATTCTACTTCCTAAATATATTTTCTTAATTTAACCCTACTTATTTTATCTGTTGCCCTAGTCTTAGCCAAGGTTTTTACTGCTTATTTCCTGGATAACTGACGCCACCTTCCAACTGGTTCCTTTTCTTTCAGACTATCATCATTTAAATTTATCCTCTACACTGCTGCCAGGATGATCTTTATAAAATGCAAATTTGCCAATGTTATCCTGTTAGAATTTGTAATCTAAGAGTTACAATATGTACCTTAATTTTTCACAGTCTATTTCAGATTAATGTTTATTTAATGCAAGAAAAATTACAAATTTTCTTCAATATACCTCCATTTCTTCCCCTTTTCTTGTTTGCTGTTATTGTCATATATTATAAAAATCTTCAATACAATGTTAAAATTATTGCTTTATAGAATCTCACATATTTTAAAGAAAATAATAAGTAAAAAATATGTAACTAAGAATCTACTTTTTAAACTGACATTATTATTATTTTTTGTTGCTCTACATTTCTTCCTAAATATTTGAGTGACAGTCTGGAGTAATTTCTTTTCAGCCTGACGTACATCCCTTAGTATTTCTTGTAAGGAATGTATGCTACCAACAAATTCACTCAGTCTTTGTTAATTTGCAATTGTCTTTGTTTCACTTTCCTTTGAAGGATAGCTTTGCTGGATATATAATTCTTGGTCAAGATTTTTCTTTCAGAACTTTGAATATGTCAGCCCACTTCCTTGTGGCATCTTGCCATTAATAATATTTATGCTTCCTTCTATGTGACAAATTCTTTTCCCTTGTTTTTGTATTTTTAAATTTTTATTTATTTTTATTAATTTTTAAAAAAGATACTTAAATTACATAAATGTTACATAAAAAATGTAAGGGATTCCCATATGCCCCACTCCCTACCCCTCCCACATTTTCCCACATTAGCAACATCCTACATTAGTGTGGTACATTTGTTACAATGTAGTTGGTGCTTAGTAGTAGTCCCTTGGTGCCAAGGAGGCTCATCCCAAGGGGTCATGTCCCATGCTGGGGAGAAGATAATGCATTTATATGTTGAGTTTGCCTTAGAAAGAGGCCACATTTGAGCAAAAAGGAGGCTCACAGGAGGCAACTTTTAGGCACCCTATAATACTAGGCTAAGTTTCCATTTCAAGAGTAAAGGTTCATAAGCACAGTCATCAATATCAAAGGCCAATCAATGGACCAACCTCCTTCACTGGTCATTGTCCCCATACTCGGGGATTCTTGGTGTTCCATTAGCAAGTGTGGCAGAGCTTCCCAGGATGGAAACTCAACATTCCTTCAGTTATTGTGTGAATCTCAACCCACTGTGACAATGCCCCATGAAATTTTGAACACATTTATATGCCTTATATGTATTCCCAGGTGAGCTTCTTCCCACGTATCCACCATCACTGACACCCCACAACAATGATCCTCCCCTGCCACAGTTGTAACCCTTCTGCAATCCAAAATTTCTTCAAAAATGAAGCCAATAAAATAACTAAGCATAACAAATAAGAAAATGAAATAATAACGATAGTTTTAGAAATAAGAAATAAAATACAAAAAATTAAATAAAAAATTGGGGGATAATAGAAAGTAATGAAAAAATATTAAATTTTTTTTTGCTATTTTGCCTTTTATCACTATAAGACCTTTTTCCCTTCATGAACAGTGACATTTTCTTCCATTTATTCCCCCAGTGTGTTACTTTTTCATTTTGTCTTCAAAAAACTTTTAGGTTACAGAAGTCACATACAGACTACAGAGGCTCCCATATATGCAACATTATCTCCCCTTTCCCCCTTCCCCTATTAATAACATTTTATATGTGGATGGTATGTTTGTTACAACTAATATTCAAATATTGAAACATAGCTATTAACCATAATCAGTGGGTTAGATTATGGTTTACATTTTGGACACACACTTTTATAAATTTTGATGTAATTTAACATAGCCTGTATCCATCATAACAAGATCACATAGAACACTTACATTGTCCCCAAAATGCCCCCTGTTCCTTCTATTCTATTCCTCCCTCCCCTTCCTCTCGGGACCCATGGCAAACAGCAGGCTTCACTCCTTGAAGGACAGATTCATAGTTACTGGCAACAGCACTGAGGACTTCACACAGTAGTCTGTCCTTCCCTATTAGGCACTGTCCATGTTCTCGAGAGACTCTCACCTCTCTATTTGACAACTTACTGGGCCTCCCCAGATAGGAGTCCACCATCTTCCTGCTCATTATGTGGTTCTCCACCCACTGATATAACACACTATGGGGAAATGAACACTCACACACTCCCTAGAAGTCTGCCCCAGGTGCACCCTGTCCAGAATGCCTCCCACTCCCAACACCCCAAATCAACAATGTTCACTTGCCATATTGCCAACAGAACATTTCCAACATTGTATTTTCAACCACGTACACAAGAATCCCCAGTGTTCACCTGCTTCCTTCCCCAACCCTCCCCACTCCCCATTCCATGGACAGTCCAACCCATCCTCCCCACCTTGCCCCCAACAAACCAGCACTGTCCAACCTAACAATATCATTACACCACTGTACAGCTACACACTTCCACCTTATCATAGATTTTGTCCGTATAGGCATTGGCTCACAACCTTCCTCTCACTTTCTATTTCCTGTAAACATATCTTCCAGACTCTAGCTCCATGAGTCACCTAAATTTGTTAAATTCATATCAGTGAGGTCATGTAATATTTGGTCTTCAGTGTCTGGCTTGCTTCACTCAACCTAAGATCCTCAAGTTTCAACCATGCCATCCCATGTGTTAATTCTGTATTTCTTCTTACAGCTGAGTAATATTGCACTGTATGTATATACCACAATTTACTTATCCATTTCTCTTTTGAAGGGCATTTGGGTTGATTCTAACTTTTGACAATTGTGAAAAATGTCACTTTGAACATTGGTGTGCATATATCTGTTCATGTCCTTGTTTTCCATTCTTCTGGGTATATACCTAGCAGTGCAAATGCTGGATCATATGCCACTTCTATAGTTAGTTTCCTGAGGACCTGCCAAACTGTCCTCCACAGTGGCTGCACCATTCCACATTTCCACCAGCAGTGAATGAGGGGTCCTATTCCTCCATATCCTCTCCAAAACTTGTAGTCCTTTGTTTTTTTAATAGCCACCGGTCTAATGGGTGTAAGATGATATCTCATTGTAGTTTTGAGTTGCATTTCCCTAATAGTTAGTGTGGTTGAGCTTCTATTCATGTGTTTTTTAGCCATTTGTATTTCTTCTTTGGTTAAGCATCTATTCAAATCACTTGCCCATTTTTTAATGGGTGGTTTGTCTTTTTATTTTTGAGGTGTATGATTTCTTTATTTATGCGGGATATTAGGCCCCTATAAGATGTATGATTACCAAATAGTTTCTCCCATTGAGTAGGCTGCCTTTTCACTTTCTTGACAAACTCCTTTGAGGTGCAAATTTTTAATTTTGAGGATGTGCCATTTATCTATTTTTCTTTTGCAGCTCATGTTTTGGGTGTGAAGTTCATGAAAACATTTCCCATTATAATATCCTGTAGATGCTTCCCTATGTTATCTTCCATGTTCTTTATGGTCTTGGCTCTTCTATTTAGATCTTTGATCCATCTTGAGTTAATTTTTATATAAGGTGTGAGATGGTGTTCCTCTCTCATTCATTTGGATATAGATATACAATTCTCCAAGCACCATTTGTTGAAGAAGCATTTCCCTCCCAGTTGAATGGGCTTGGTAGCCTTGTCAAAGGTCAGTTGACTGTATATGAGAGGGTCTATATCAGAATTCTCAATTTGGTTCCATTGGTCAGTATGTCTATCCTTGTGCCATCACTATGAAGTTTTGACCACTGTAGCTTTATAGTATGTTTTAAAGTCAGGTAGTTTGACTCCTCCAATTTCATTTTGCTCAATATGTCTTTGGCTATTTGGGACCTCTTGCCCAAGTATGAATTTCATACTTAGTTTTTCCAATTCAGTAAAAAATGCTGTGTTGATTTTATTGGGAATGTGTTAAATCTGTATATCAGTTTGGGTAGGATAGTCATTTTAATGATATTTATTCTTCCTATCCATGAACAGGGAATATTCTTTCATTTATTTAAGTCTTCTTTGATTTACTTTTACAGTGTTGTGTAGTTTTCTGCATACTTGTCAGTTACATCTTTAAATTTATTCCTAGGTATTTGATTCTTTTAGTTGCCAATGTAAATGTTATTTTTTTCCTGATTTCATCCTCAGATTGATCATTACTGGTGTACAGAAATACTGATTTTTGTGCATTGCTCTTATAACTTGCAACTTTAGTGGACTCACTTATAAGATCTAGAAGCTTTGTTGTAGATTTCTCAGGGCTTTCTATGTATAGGATCATGTCATCTGCAAATAGAGTTTTTACTCCTTTTTTTCCAATTTGGATGAATTTTATATCATTTTTTTTTACCTAAGTGCTCAAGCAAGTACTTCTAACACAATGTTAAATTGGAGTGGTGATAATGGGCATCCTTGTCTAATTCCTGATCTTAGAGGGAAAGCTTTTATGATTTTACCATTGTCTATGATGTTTGTTGTGTCTTTTTATTTATTTATTTATTTTTTAAGATTTTTAAAAATTTATTTATTCATTTATCCCCCCCTTGTTGCTTGTGCTCGCTGGGTCAGCTAACCATGCCGTGCGGGCAGGCCCGCCCTCACCAGGAGGCCCCGGGAACGGAACCCGGGGCCTCCCATATGGTAAACGGGAGCCCCACTGATTGAGCCACAGCCGCTTCCCTGTTGTGTCTTTTTAATATACGCCCTTTATTGTGTTGCAGAAGTTTCCTTCTATCCCTTTCTTTTTTTAGTGTTTTTATCAGGAACCAGAGCTGTATTTTTTAAATGTTTTTGCTGCACCTATAGAGATGATTGTGTGATTTTTTTTTTTTTCAATCTCTTTATGTGGTATATAACATTGATTGCTTTTCTTATATTGATCCATCCTTGCATACCAGGGACGAAGCCCACTTGGTCATGGTGTATAATTCATTTGATATGTTATTGAATACAATTATCAAGTATTTTGCTGAGAATTTTAACATCTAGTTTCATTAGGGAGATTGGCCTATAGTTTTCCTTTCTTGTGGTGTCTTTGGCTTTGGTATTAGGGTGATGTTGGTATCATAGAATGAGTTAGGCAATCTTCCTTCCACTTCTATTTTTTGGAAAAGTTTAAGCAGAATTGGTGTTAGTTCTTTCTGGAATTTTTGGTAGAATTCATCTGTGAAGCCATCTGGTCTGGGACTCTTGTTATTTGGGAGACTTTTGATGACTGATTCTATCTCACTCCCTGTGATTGTTCTGTTGAGTTCATCAATTTCTTCTTTCATCAATGTAGGTTGCTTGTGTGTTTCTTGGAATTTGTTCATTTCCTCTAAATTGTCCATCTTTTTGGCATATAATTTTTCAAAGTGACATAGTTTTTTAAGAAATATTCATTTCTTATGAAAAACTCAAATTAAAATAGGTTTTTCTGTATTTTACCTGGCAATCAGGATGGCTAGAAATTTAAATCCATAATTGATGATGTTTAATAAATTAAAAGAAAAAGTGGATGGCAGAAACAGTGCAGCGTCTGCCATAATGTGGCCCAGTGTCACTTGTATATGAATCCCTTACAGACCCTAGTGAAAAAAAAAGACAGCTCCCAGTGGTCTGCCCCCAGCCCAAACATACCAAACCAGTATTTCTGCTAATGGGAATTCATATTTGCTGTTTCCCAGGTGATTCTGCTGCTGTTGCTAGTTGACCTGGTGTCTGTGATGTTTGATACTTGATATGATCCTTTACTTTCTTTGTAGTGGTCTAATTTGAGCTACTTCTACTCTTGTTTTTATGTCAGGGACCTGACTTAAGAGATGTTAATATTCCTGTTCAATGACTTACCTGCTGAAGAGTAAAAAATCAAATAATGTCACAAATATTCTAGTAGGCTTTAAAATATTTAAGCTCTTTGGATGTTCATGCAGTGGCCCAGCAACTTAACTAATGATGCACATTCTACTGATTTATATTCAACATTAGCAATAAAATTATTGTTGGAAAACTTGTAACTTCCTGAAGTATGTTAAGTTGAGCTCTTCCAAGGTAACAACCATCCTGGTTTGATTTGGATAGTTCCATTTTTAGCACTGAAAATCACATATTTTGAGATATCAGTTCCAGTTGCTCTTGGACAACCTACCTGTAGCAAATTCTTGACCAATGCACTTATTCCACCAGATTCTGGAAGTATCAGCTCACAGGTGATTCCCTCCACAGTAATTGCCTTGTGGAAGTAAGAGACCCTTGGTAGGAAATGGGATGACTCTTGGTGGCCACTAGGTATTTTGGTAAAGGGAGCCCAAAATTATGCCCTATCCCCAGGTACTGCACACACCAAGTAACCAGTTGATGCAAAGGTAGAAATCACATCTCTGTTTCTCAATTCATGTCATCTTTGAAGGGCCACCCCGGCTCCAGAACTCCCTGTATTATTCAATGTTCTACAGAGAAACAGAACCAAGAGGAGAAAACACTGATGAAGGTGATGTTGAATTCCCCAGGAGAATCTGGTGGGCTGGAGTGAAGTATCTACAAACCGCAGGCCTTGCTGTGGCCTTGCCTGTGCAACTCAACCCCCTCCCCCATTCCCCTTTTTCCCTCTCTCCCTCTTCCTTGTTCCTTCTCACCAATCTGAGCTCTCGCCCCAGTTATTGCCTTTTTTGGACAACCTTGCTTCGCCCCTTGCCGCCCCCAAATTCTGCCCCTTCTCCCTAGCAACCCCTGACCCTAACCACTGCCCAATGATAAGCCTCCACCATCGGCTGAGGGACTGCCCCCAGCCTAAAGAGTATATATGCACTGTACTTCCTCAATAAACTCTCTCTCTTTGCTTCTTCCCCCGCACTCAGAGGTCTCGAGTCTTTCTTTCACGCGCGGTCCTTACCAGATACCCCCCACACCTGAGCCGTGGAGACCAGGGAGCCCCCAACCCGACGCCGCTCCCTGAGAACCTCCTCACCCTCGCCGTTCCCGGAGTGCGCACCGGACGGCCCATAACTAGCCAGTGTCGCTTCCCGGGCTGCAGCAGGGCTGATCACCCTCAGGCCCGGGAACAAAGCGGCACTGGAGTAGACAGAAATTATTCTCTCTGGCTGTTGAATTCATCACTACTCCTTTTAAGGCCTTCAACTGATTGGATAAGGTTTCTCTCATTCATGAAGGCAATCTGTTTTGTTGATTGTAGATGTAATCAGCTATAGATGCAATAAACTGACTAATGTTTTAAATCCACCAAATGCCCTCACAGAAGCAATCAGGCCAGTGCTTGCTTGACCAAAAAACTGGACACCATAACCTAGTCAAGTTGACACATGAAACTGAATCATCACACTTCTTGTGAGATTAGCTGAGTCCACTATCTCAAGTGGCCTGTAACTGACTTATCTTTCCCCCAGTCTGGTTTCCTCACTGACTTTTTCCTGAAAGCCCTCCCCAATAAACCCCTATACCCCTATGTAACTACATCTCAGAGTATAGGAGTCCCAAGTAACTTGACCTACAAAGTTAGTAAAGAAAGTGGGATAATTTTAGGAAAGAAACTTTAAAATATGACCTTGGAATGCAGCTGGGAATGAGGACCTTCTCACTAATGGTAGGTCCAGAACTGAGAGTCCCTGGTTCAGTAGCAGTGCAACTGTAAAAAACCTTCACCCCTAGAGAACTGGAAGAGGATACACAGCAGGGTGCAATATTTCAGGCATCTCAGAAGGTCAAGGAAATAGTCATTTAAGGACAATGGAATTGGATGGCTAGTGCTGGATACTATTGATACATTTTTTAAAAAAGACAATATAAAAGACCAATTGTGATTAATCACTAATGTAATGATTGTAAAAGTAAAATTACCTCCTTGGTAGTGGATAATGAGACTCTCATCCCCTGGAGCCAGACAACAGACAACCTGAAGATCAAGCTCAAAGCTTAATTTGGAAGGGAGTAAAACACAAGTGAAGGCAGAATCCTCGAGGCCAGCAAGTGGGTTTGTCAAAGGAATGGCCTTATTTGGGAATCAATGAGATGCTGAGACTATAGATAAAGGCACAAGCATCAATGTTCTTAAAAAACCTTGAAATCCCAGATTTCCTCTAAACATTTTTGGCAGAAGTGGTCCATTCCTCCCCACCCTGGTGTGAGAATAATACAGAGAATTTTGCCTAGCAGTAAAATCATACACCATTCCTCACAGGATCTTAAAAACTCTCTCCTGAGCCATAGGCGTGGAGGTGAGGAGAAAGAACAGATGGCATTGAATGCAGCATAGGTAAAAGCAGTCAATATTCCTATGATTCTCTGTCAGGTAAGGAGGTATCTGCATCTAAGCATCAAACACCTCTACATGTAATTCCATAGCTACATTATAGAGGTCTTCTTGTAAAACTATATGAGAAAAAACATTCCAATGGTGTCTGAGGGACAGATTTATATTACCTTCCCTCTCTCTCCATCCACACATTTGTGAATCAAATCTTATCATTTTATTCACCAAAAGATGAAACAAATATTTAGATTTCCTTCAACCACTTCTACCACCACTAACTACCCCAGAGAAGCATTCCCTAATCTGCCAATCCTAAATTAGTATCATTCCAGAGTTTATGTTATGCACATCTCAGCAGGATCTCACTGATTGCAAAATTAATCACTACCCCAAATAGTGAGGCTCCTGAGGGCCCTGGAGACACCCAGGCACTATGATCTAGGCAGATAGCTCAAGAGTTTTGTACCTTGCCAGTTGTGGAGTTTGTGCTCTCCGGTGTGATAGAGTTGGACTCAGTTGTGATTTCCCTACACATGACTCTCTGTCCCTTCTATTGAAATGGAAGTCTTCATGCAAATAATGACTCCCAGGAGAAAATTTCAATGAAACCTTTATTACTGGCCGGGGCGCACTCCCTCCTGAGAGTCACACCTAACGTTGGGTGACTACAGTTTTTATAGAACTCCTTCCTGCGTGGTCAATTCTTTTTCGTGTGTGCCAAAAGCAGGATTGTTTAATCATCATACATATTTCTATAGCAACCGAAAACAGGATTGTTTTAATCATCCATATTTCTATAGCAAAGCAAGCAAGCAATGTTTCAGAAGCTGTTTGCCGTTAGCGTTCCAGCAGGTAGGGGGAGTGGTTGATCTTTGGGGCATGATATACTGATTCTTTTCAGACCTGGGTGGGCACCTGGTTTCCACCCGCAATTGTTAGAGGATTTTTCTACTGGGAATTTCTTGGTACTGTTTTACTTCCTTCTCATTCCCCACTCCTGTAGTAGCATTAGTCAAACCATTGACTCTGCATCAGTGGCCAGGGGATTGTAATGAGTGCGTAATATCATTACCTTCACTGACTATATTCTTTTTTGGATGTAGGAAGTGAGGCAGTTAATGAAAATAGGGCCTACTAGAAATCCTAGTAGGACTAAGACAAATGGTCTTGCAACAGCAGTGATTAAGGTGGTTAGCCATGGGGACCATGAGAATAGGCTTTCATACCAATTAGCACTTTTGGTTCTAAAATTTTCTTGTTCCCTTACCTGTTTCTAACTAATGAGAGACTTTCTTTAATTATTCCTGAGTGGTTAGCTTAGAAGCAACAGGTTTTGCCTAGGGCTACACATAGTTCTCCTTGTTTTAAGAATAATAGATTTAGCCCACACCTATTCTGTAAACCATTTTGGCAAGAGAGGATAAGGATGTTTTGAGGTGACTAACTGACTTTTTCAATTCCTCTAGATCTGTGTCAATCTGAGTAGATAAGGTTTTAAAGTTTTCCTTACTGGTGACCAAGGCTGCCGTTCCTAAGGCTGCTGAACCCCCAATCCCAAGGCCAACAATAATGGAAATGAGAATGGGAACTCGCTTAAATTGGCTTATGGTTCTAAAATGTTCGCAGGCCCTTTTACCTGAATACCAGTATACCTGTGGGATGATATGTACTAGGAAGCAGACAACCGAGTTTTTTTTAGTTTTAGATTGTGACAGGGTTTGAGGCGAGAGAAAAGGGGTGATTCTTGGGGTACAGGTGAACCAGGTGCCACTAGGAGCTTTTTAGTAATAGGATTCATCAGTTTCATTAGAGAAAATAACTGATGAATAGTGGGGGCTTAGGAAAGTTGTATTGATTCTGGCTGAGAAGGAGGCAAAACAGGTGCTGTTTCCTTGTAGGTCCCCCAGAGTTAGAATTGGCTTATGACCCCACTTACACAGCTTTTGGCTTTCATTTACTGATATTTTTTGAACATACAGTGATTGGGAATAATCACTGGGAATAATGCTCCCATTTGTCCCTATCCCAATGTAATAAGGAGGTTGGGGGTTTAGGCAGCGCCAACAATCTTTGGTGGCATTTGGTTGGCTATTGTTTAGGAAGGCGAAGACAGAGGACAACATGAATAACAAGGGGGCTCTGGGGGGTTTTTGGTTGGGGAAGGTTAGGTTTTCTGGTTTATTTTTGAGTGGAGTTAATAGTTCTGAATTAAGGAAAATGTCCCGGTTGGGGCTGACCGGATTAGGTGGAGGAGGTTTAAGAATACCTCGCTGGATAGTGAACTCAGTTCCGGGGTCTCGACCAGTTACATATAGCCTGAGGCCCCATGTTTTACCTCCCTCCCAGGCATCATCAGACCCATTAGTGATATGGATGTGGATGAGGTTGCCGGACCCTATAGTTGGGTTCTGGGGACTTGCTTCCCTATTGAGGCTGATGTCAGCATCTTTGGAAGTCCACGGGGCTAAGGTTTCACAACCCCATTGGGCACAGTGGTACTGTCCCTGAGTATTACATTCTGGGGACCCGTCTGCAGGGCAGACATAGAACTGAACCTGAGCTAGTCCTTTTTCTAAATTCTGGTTTCCACATCCCCAACTTGTAAAAGAGTTTGTAAAGGAATGTGAGCTGTTTGGCTTTATCTGATATTCTTTTCCGAGGAGGGAACATAAATCAAAAGAGAGGGAAGGATTTTTCTGGGTAGTTTGAGTAGCATTTAGAACCTTCCTGTCTTCGGTTCTGGCTATGCTCCAGTAATAGGAAGTTAACCGAAAGCCACCACTAGCACAAACGCTAGTAACCAGGAGGGACAGCAAACTTATTTGCCAAGACATTGTTATATTCCCCCCTCCTTCTCCACCCTTAGTCTTAACTTATCCGGTGAATCTTGATTTTTAATGGGTTTTCTGTCCTGATGACTGTCTACTTTCCTGCTTTTGAGTTCTCCATTCTGGACCTGACGGCTTTTAGCTAGGACACATGTATCCAGTGCCTTTTCCCTGCAACTTTTACTGCCATGGGTGTTGTGAGGATCACCACATATGGGCCGGTCCACCATGGCTTCAGTGTTCCAGCCTGGAGCTTTTGAACCCAGACCAGATCTCTGGGCTGTGCCTGAAAGAAAGGAGAGTTAGTACTTGAACAAGGGAGATGGGCTTTTTGGACTGTCCTATTAACTGTTTTTTTAATCTGGTCCAGCACCTTTAGAGTAGAGATAAGATATTGGTTGTTATATTCAGATATTTTTTCTAACCCCAACTTGGGCAACAGGGGCGGGGGTCTGCCAAATAATATTTCGTAGGGTGTAATGCCCTGCACATAGGGGGTACATCTGGCTTTAAGGAGGCCAAAAGGCAGGAGACTCAAACAGTTTTCACCAGACTCCAGAGTCAACTTGGTTAGGGTTTCTTTTTTTTTTTTTATTATGGGTAAAAATCAAAATTCTCACAATACATACAAATATTTGCAAAATGATATATAAATATATATGCATATATGTGTATTTCCTTACAAAAATGTTATTTATATATATATATATATACATATATTTTAAGAGGTGCCTAGATTACCTAAAATATTACACGGAACCCACTAGGATTCCCATGTTGCCCACCTCCCACATCTCCCACCACATCCCACACAAACATCTCCCACAGTGTGGCCCACCAACCTCAATGAACTTACACATCCTGGAGCCTTGCCACCAACCATAGACCACAGTTCACACTGTAGACCACACTCTCTCCCACTCAGTTCTGAGTGGTGTGTGCTGATTTAAAATGGCCTACATCCATTGCCACAACAGTACTCAGAACAACCTCCAACTCCCAAAGAAGCCCCTGTATTTCAACTGCTCATCCCCTCCCTACCCAAAAACTGTCAAGTGGCCACTGGCTCCACCTCATTGTTATAATTTCTTGCATTGCAAGAATCACCATATGTGAGCAAGAGAATACCATCAAGTCCACTCTAGTCCATAGATCTTCCCCCAATCCAGAGGCGACTGGGATGGTGATGTCCACTCCAACTCCAAGTGAGAGAGGGCTTATATCCCATGGATATGGTGGGTGGGATGATCCTGCCTGCAAATGCAGGCCCTCTCCATTCCCCGGGATGGCCATTTCCCATCGTTGTCTCCTCACCAGGTGACTTGGATGAGTCCATTGAGCTGTAGGGTAGGAGTTGCAGCTCCACCTAGATTTCATGCCACCTGGCACATAGGTAGGTGGGAGGCTCCAGTCTCTGGAAGTATACCTAAGAAACTCCAGCATCACAT